>CAUYSK010009487.1:0-45554 GCA_963575035.1 Avahi laniger
TTTTTTTTTTTTTTTGAGACAGAATCTCACTCTCTTGCCTGAGGCGAGTGCCATGGCGTCAACCTAGCTCACAGCAACCTCAAACTCCTGGGCTCAAGCGATCCTACTGTCTCAGCCTCCCGAGTAGCTGGGACTACAGGCGTGCGCCACCATGCCTGGCTAATTTTTTCTATATATTTTTAGCTGTCCAATTAATTTCTTTCTATTTTTAGTAGAGACGGGGTCTTGCTCTTGCTCAGGCTGGTCTCAAACTCCTGAGCTCAAACAATCCACCCACCTCGGCCTCCCAGAGTGCTAGAATTACAGGCGGGAGCCACCGCGCCCAGCCAGTAAGCTCTTTTAAGCTCTAAGAAAAGGTAGTCAGGGGCCTGTCATCAGGGGTTGGCTATGAGAAACAGTAGATTCTTTTGGCAGCCTTTAAACTTTCTCAGGCAAGCACTTTAAGCAGGATTATGGTCATCCTAGCGATGCAGCCTTGAGTTGCTAGAAACTATGGTAGTGTTTGTTCGAGTCTTTTATGTGTGTGTATGTATGTGTGTGTGTGTTGAGGGGAGAAGGTTGTAGATAAAATCATTTGTGCTGAGAGTTTGCAGTTTTTCTAGGTCAAGCTTGAGGCTTAGTCTCAAGAAGGTAGCTTAGAGGAACCTGACTAGAGTTTGGTCAAGGAGAGAATCTTTGTCATTATACTCATGAGTGAAAAGTATAAGAATAGTGTAGCTCATATATGCATTGCAGCAGTCCCTAGCCTTTTTGGCACCAGGGACTGTTTTCGTGGAAGACAGTTTTTCAACAGACTGAGGATGAGGTTAGGGGGTCAGGAGGAATGGTTTCGGGATATTTCAAGAGCATTACATTTATTGTGCACTTTATTTCTATTATTGTTACATGTAATATATAATGAAATAATTATACAAATCACCATAGGCTGGGGGACCCCTGCATATTAGAGTGTATACAGAACTTCACATAGTGTTTCAATTCTGAGACTGAAAGAACCACTTTAAATACTCTAGAGAGGAGTTAGATGGTTGCCATTCAAACACTGTGAATTACACTGATTGTTTTTTTTTAATGGTGTTAATAGAACCAAGAACTTAGTTTTTGTCAGGGAAAGCATTTTGAAATCCATTAAGTTCATTTCAAATTGAGTTATCTCCAAAATTATTTACATGAACAGTTAGCTCTTTATATTGAACGGAAGGGAAATACAGCAGAGAAATGTATCATTTATGATACTGGACAAAGCAGGGTAAAATTTAATTTTATTTAGAAACCTTCTTTAGCCTTATTAGCTAATTTGTTTATTTAATTTCATCTATTTAGTTTACTAAGACTTAAGTTCTGTTTTATAAATTCACTTACTATCAACGTAAATTAAAATATTTTGAAGTAGATGTTTTGAACAAACAGTATTTTTATATCCAATGATATAAGTCCATCTCTGTTACTTCTTTAGAAATATTTTTAATATTGAAATTACTAGGTCAAAAGGAATGAGAAGTTTTAAGCCTCTAGCTATACATAGCTGTCCAGTTGCCTTCCTAAAAGGTTATACTAATTTGTGCACACAGTGTAGCTTATGAGAGTGCCTGTTTGGAAATATTTGCCACATTAATAGATAAAAAGGATGAAGATTTTTCTTATCAAAGCATTTATTAATAAGGTCAGATGTTTATCAGTCATTCATACTTTATCTGTTGTAATTGTCTCATGTTCTTTCTTCATTTTTTATTGGTTTGTTTAATTTTTCTTACTGATTTATAAGCGCTCTTACTTGTATCTCCCAGTTAAGCATTAACCTTTTTTATTTATTATCCTGAGTTTTGGTTTATAGAAGTTTAATATTTTTCTAGTCTTTAAATTTTATTCTTTCATTGTTTTGTGCAGAAAGTCCTTTCTGATCCCTAGATTTCATAGTAATCTATTTTATTTTATTTTATTTTTACTTTAATTTTTTTATACAACCTGGAATTTATTTTGTTACATGGTAGGAAGTGGGAGCTTAACTTTATCTGTGAGTTGTTGAACATTGACTCATAGCATGATGTAATGGAAAGACTTAGGAATTGGAAAACCTGATTATTGGGCTGTCACAAGGTATATAACCTAATGCACTCATTTTATCTCTAAAAGTCCTATTTTTCTCCTATTTATGTGTGTGTTGGCCAGCATGGCCCCCAAGCATTTGTACCATCTGATGTTTCATACCCTTGTGTAGTCCCCTCCCACACTGACTCAGAGATGGTCTGTATGATGAACAGAGTATGGCAGAAGCGGTGGTATACGACCTGCAAGTCTTGGTCGTAAAAGGCATTTCAGCTTTTGCCTTGGTCTCTTACATTCATCACTGTGGGAAATAAGCCACCATTGTGAAGCTTCTTAGATAGCCCTTCTTGAGAAAAGAGTGGAGAGGCACTGAGGTCTTCTCTCAACAGCCAGCGCTAACTTCATACACGTTTGAGCCCCTCCTGAGTTCCCAGCCTACAGAAACTATCAGCAATAATGAGTAGTTATTGTTATTCTTAGCCACTAACTTTAAGGATAATTTGTTACTCAGCAATAGATAATTAATACATTGTTCAAGCAACTTTTTAAAATTACAGAATGTGACTCTGAGCTAAATATAAATCTATGAAACACCTTAAAAATTAAAATTTTTGAAGATCTTTTGTTTTCTGTGGGGACAGAAAGGGTGTGTATGTTTTCAACAAATCTAGATTATAGGATAAATTATCTAGTTATATACCTAGCTCTTTAGAGACTCAGATTGTTCTCTTGCCCTATTAAAGCTAAGAAAGAATGTCTAGGAGGTGGGAAGGTCAGCTCTGCCTTATAAGAATAAATCCCCCGAGGACAGGACTAACTTGATCACTTATTTTAAATGTCCATTAAGTTGCCTGCCTTTTGTCAGATACTAAGCATACATCACTGAATTAGATGGACAGGATCTTTCTACCCTATAGACTTCAGTTTATCTGGGAAGGTAGACAAAAAAACAAAAAATTTCTGATTGTGGTAAATCCATTAAAGGAAATAAACAAAGCAGTGGTAGGGAGGTCTACTTTAGGCTGGTCAGGGTTTATCCTGTTTGTTCCCGACTACAATGCGTGGCACACAGTAGGCTCTCAAAGATTGAATGGATAAATGCGTATGAGTTGTTTTGTGATAGAATAGTACCCTTATTGTGCAACATACATGTATACACACGCATAGTAGATGAGGATTATTTATTTGATAGTCCCTGTAATTTTATTATTCAAAATGTTACACCTCAATATTCCATGTTCAGAATTACAAAAGATTATATTCTGTAAACAACCTCCCACTGCAGAACAAATCTGGTAGGTCCTGGATAGAACAAATCTTTGTGACATTGATGATTTTACAAAAAGGCAGAGGCAACTCTTCTCCTTCAGAAAAAAGGGGGGTAGGGTAGGAGAGTATTCCCAGAATTAGAATACTGGGCCATACTGATAATAGCTTTCAGGACCCTGAGTTTTTGGCTAACAGCCACCGAGGGAAACTGAGCCTGTTTTCCTCTAGTCTAGACTCTTGGGGGTACCATTAAATCACTGGTAAAATTAGGAATAAAGCCTGACTATAGTAAAGCCCAGAGATTACCCTTAAACTGATTTCAGAGAATGAACATAAGGCAACAAGCCACCACAAGCAGGGGTTTTCTATAAAAAGCCAGATTGTAATTATTTAGACTTTGCAAGCCATTTAGTCTCTGTTGCACCTATCAACTGCCCTTGTAGTGTTAAACGGCCAGAGGAAATATGTAAATGAATGAGCATGGCTGTGTTCAAATAAAATTTTCTTTACAAAATCAGATAATGAGCCAGATTTTGGCCCGTGGACTGTAATTTGCTAATCAAATCGCTGCAACAGAAGGTGGAGTAGAGGACATACTTTAAGAGATAATGGCTGGAAGTTGTTGAACCCTAATGAAAACCATGAATCCACACATCCATACTGTCGCAAGTAAGATTGCAAAGAGAAAGTCGTGACTAGACATATAATAGTGAAATGCCTAATAACAAAGACACAAATAGATTTTAACAGCAGCCATAGAAAAATTTGATTTCATAGAGAAAAGTAGGTCATTTGCACAGATTTATAAATTAGAAGTACAGAATTACCATTAATAGAAGATAGTGGGGAAATATCTTCAAAGAGTTGGGGGGAGATGATTATCAATTTAAAATTGCATGTCCAACAAGTCTTTCAACAATGAGAATGCAAACATTTACAGATAAACCAAAAACATGAAAAAATTTTACTAACAGACTTATACTAAAGTATTTTAAAAGGCTATTCTTTTTTTTTTTTGAGACAGAGTCTCACTCTGTTGCCTGGGCTAGAGTGCCGTGGCGTCAGCCTAGCTCACAGCAACCTCAAACTCCTGGGCTCAAGTGATCCTCCTGCCTCAGCCTCCCGGGTAGCTGAGACTACAGGCATGCGCCACCATGCCCGGCTAATTTTTTCTATTTTTAGTTGTTTTTGGCTAATTTCTTTCTATTTATAGTAGAGACAGGGTCTCACTCTTGGTCAGGCTGATCTCGAACTCCTGAGCTCAAGCAATCTTCTCTCCCCACCTCCCAGTGTGCCAGGATTAAAAGGCTATTCTTTAGGAACCTCTTCAGCTAAATATTTTAGGAAAAACAGCCAAATCACCAAATTTCAGACACTTTAAATGGTGGGAAATGACAAGAATGAAATTGAATGTTGGTCACTATAGTTTTCTTCAGATATAGATTAGATAAGGCTGAAATTCATGTTTTTGTAGGTTTTTTTTTTGGTACTTTTATATTTCCCCTAGTTTTTCTAATTCTTCTTATTGTTGTTTTTCAATGGGTGGAAACAAGGTTTATGGTGCTACAAATGGTTGGAGTAAGTATTCTATAAGGTTGTCTTTTATTACATGGTTCATAAATTTTTTTGCAAAAAGTATCTGTCCAATGATTAGTAGTTCCAGATTTTTTTTTTTGGTCTTTCCTGTACTTGCATAATTAGTTAACATGTTTATACTGAACGTTTGGTAAATGAGAGGGAACCCCCAAGTTTGTTAAATATAGGAAAAATCAAAGTTAAGAACTTTATCTGAGAAGTGAAATATTCCATGATTTCAGAAGCTTCAAAAAGCCACTGAAGATCACATTGAAGTAATCAGCCTCATTTTGAATAATAAAGTGATCACTAATAACTTTCTTCTTTAGCGTTTATTTTTTTAATTGTAAGTTGACAGATTATAGTTGTATATATTTATGTGGTACATAGTGATGATTTATGAATTCAGTGGAGAATAATTAAATAAAGTTAATGAACATATCTATCACCTCAAATGTTTTTTACTGTGAGAACATTTAAGGTTTATTTTTAGTGATTTTTTTTCTTTTCTTTTTTTTTTTTTTTTAAAACAAGGTCTTGCTCTGTTGTTTGGGCTGGAATGCAGTGGCGTCATAGCTCACTGCAACCTGAAGCTCCTGGGCTGGAGCGATCCTCCTGCCTCAGCCTCCCGAGTAGCTGGGTCTATGAGCACATGCCACCATGCCCGGATAATTTTTCAATTTTTTTGCGGGGAGGGAGGTCTCACTCTTGCTCAGGCTGTTCTTGAGCTCCTGGGCTCAAATGTTCCTCAGCCTCCTGGAGTGCTAGGATTACAAGTGTTAGCCACTATGGCCAGCTGACTCTTAGTGATTTTGAAGTGTGCAGTAGTTATTTACTATATTCATCACACTGTGCAGTATATCTTGAGGAAAAAAAATTCCTCCTGTCCAATTGAGGCTTTGTATCCTTTGATCGTCATCTCCCACTTTCCTAACCCCCTTGCTAATAACTTTTATATTCTATAGGATAGAATTTGAAGCAAAATGACCTTGAGTTTAAATAAGAACTAGATGTCCTAATAATGGAAAGGAAGTATTTGGCCTTATATATAAAATAATAATAAACTGTTGTCATAGTACTTAGCATTTATTGAGCACTTACCGTGTGTAAGGTGTGATGCTAGTGCTTTCTGAGTGGTTTTACATTTGGTCCTTAAGACTGTCCTTTTAGTTTGAAGCTCTTATCAACTCCATTTTGTAATGAAACTGAGGCCTAAAAAAATTTGAGTAACTTTTTCAAGGGACAGCCAGTAAGTAGCAGAGCTAGAATTCAAGCCACATGACTTTTACGCTGAAATTTTGTCTCAACTGCAAGAGTCCTCTGTGATAACTTGAATTGAAGAGCAAGTGTAGGCAATTGCTGCACTTATTTAGATACATTTATATGTTATCTGAAATTTATAATATGCACAGAGACAATTAAAGATGATATTGAAGGCGTGGCATTGGGGAAGAAGAGTTACTTAACTAGATCTAAAAAGGATTCATTCTGGCGTAGTATAGAAGGGTCTATAGATAAAAATGCAAAGAATTTCTTTCAAATGTAGCTGTCAAGTACTGAATTAGAGTAATTCTTGAAATGTAGTTTTGATTTCTAAACATTTTTGTGTGTGGCAAAAGCTTTTAAATTAGGATATTCTTTTTTCTAGTGGAAAGAGTGAAAGAACAATTAAAACTTTCCTTGGAAAACAAGAATGGCATAGTGCAAACTGGTGAATTGACAGTTGAGCTTGATGGATTGGTGATTGAACAAGAAAATCTAACAAACTGCAGCTCATCTCCAACCAGTAAGCTAATTAACTTTATGTGTTTATAAAATTTAAAGGAAAAAGAATCAGCAAGAAGTATATAAAAACCTAGTTTATTTTTTTCTTATTGTTCAGTAGAAATACAGCAAAATGGTGATGCCTTACATGAAAACGGAGAGCCTTCAGCAAGGACAACGACCAGGTAGAATGTTTTATTTTAGTATTTGTGGCAACATGATGTAACATATTTCTTACATAATGAAGTTTTAAATTTTACCTTAGTTTAGAATTTGCCACAGAATTTAAAAGCTTGCATCTAAATATGTTATTTGGTTGAATTCTTGTAAAAGTAGTTTTAAAAAAATCCAGCTTTATTGAGATATAATACAACACCATAAAATTCTCACTCTTTGAAAGTATACATTTCAGTGGTTTTTAGTATATTAACAGAGTTGTACAACCGTCACCACTGTCTAATTTTAGAACATTGTCTCCCAAAAAGAAACTCCGTACGCATGAGTAGTTATTCCCTGTTCCTCCCTGCTCCCGGCTCTTAGTAGCTACTAATCTACTTTCTGTTTCTATGGATTTGCCTATTCTGGCCATTTCATATAAATAGATTCATACAATATGTGACCTTTCTGACTGGCTTCTATTAACTTAGCATGTTTCCTGGCTCATCTGTGTTGTAGCATGTACAGTGTTTCATTTTTTTAATTGAGAATGGCTTTTAAAAATGTATATTTAGGCATATTTTATTGGTAAATAGAATTAGATACTGTGAAAAAAGAGGTATCATATTTCATTCTGAATTGGCATTCTTCTGAAGATGACGAGAAGATAAATGCTTCTCAAAAACCATCCTGCCATTTCAAAACCTCTCTGGCATTCACATTTCATGACAATTAATAGAGGCTCTCTATTTGAAATAATTGAAATTGGAATAAAAATGTATAATAGATGGAATATAGTGAAATTAACATGTAAAACTGTAAGATTGATTTGTTACGTTTGAAAAAGCATACTGGTATATGATAAAGTGTGATCGTTATTAATCTGTAAAGTTATTAATATCATTACTCCTCTATTGCCATTAAATGAGTCTCATCAGAATATTTGAACAGATAAGTATGCCTTCCGAACATATATTTGGCTTAAATATATTTAGTGCCCATACAATTCTTAAAGTACAATTTTATTTTAGGTGGATAAAGGAGCTTGAATTACTACCAATCTGAAACCTAATATTGTTTGTTGCATAGTAACATATTTTGCATTAAAGATTAGTTCTGCAGAACCAGGAAAGCTTCAGATGGGTTCTTTTTCCTGGACTCCTGAATCAGTAATTCTTATTGGGTGGCTGGGGAGGGGTGTACAAATCATAGTCATATGGGAGATTTTTACAGACTTTACTTGCCCAAACTTCCTAAACACATCCCATTCCAAAAATATAGGTGACAAAGGAAAGGAGGGTGGAATTCATTAATTATTTGTTTATTCAACAGATAAATATTGAGTACTTGTTTGGTGCCAGATGCTAGTCCAACCAAATCCCTGTTCCCATGAAATTTGCATTCTGGTGGGATAAAGGTAGATAGTAAACAACAGAAGCAATAACCAAGCTAATTGGATATAGCAGCAAGAACCATGAAGTCCTAAAAATAGGACAAGGTGATGGGAATGGAAGAGAGCCTGTTTTAAAGAGAGATAGCAGGGGTTCATCTCTGAGAAAGTGCCATTTGAGCTAAAATTAAAAAGCCAAGAATGAACCATACGTGCAGAGTTCTGAAGGAAGAGCATTCCAGGCAGAAGAAATAGCAACTTCAAAGACCCTGAGTTTATTTATAGTCAGTTTTGTTCTACAAATTCTTCTAATTCCACAGTATAATATTTAACCTTTTATGATAATCTTGCAATCACTATAACTTTACCACCTGGTATATAATAATTTGTAATAAATATATGAAGACTTTTCAGCATATTTTTCATATTCAGTAAAATTGATGTAGTATGTCTACTGCAAGGTGAGTAAGAAGGAGCTTGGAGAGAAATAGATCAGAGAGAGATGGGGTAGAAGTAGGGCTGATTTCCAAAAGTTTAGTTGGCTAAGCAGAGGAGGGCATGATCTGATTTATGTTTTTAAAATAACACTTAGGTTGCTGTGTGGAGAACAGATATAGGATGACCTGTGTATTTGGAAAAGCTCTCTTGGTCTCTTGCATGATATTGTCTGATTACTGCCCACTGCCAATAAGACTTAAAATGTTTGATTTTATAGTTAAAATTTTTGTTTATTTATTTGCAATTAATTTATATACTATAAATTCTTATAATTCTGGGGAATAATATTTAGCTTTTTCTGATCATCATGTAATCATCATTTTAGTGGCTAGTACATAATAATTTGTAATCTGTTTCTTCAGCTTTTTCTGCCTACTTTTTAGTATTTATAAAATTACAGTAGTTTGGAATTGATTTTTATAAGTTTCATATAATTTCATGAGTTTTTTAAAACTATTTCAGAGCATTTAAAACAGACTAATATCCTTAGACTTAAATATTCAAAGTGTACAATTTGAATATTATTTTGAGGGTCTGTATTTATTTTGACTTAGTACACATGCATGTTTCAGTTTTTTTTATCTGCCAGTATGGATACACTTAGCACCGAAAGTGATTTAAAGTTTAATGCAATAAGAGCATGCCATATCTTTATTACTCTTTATATCTCTCATTTTAATTGAATGTTAAGAACTCAGTAAACATTTCTTATAAAAATTCTAGTGAGAAGTTATTTAATTGTGTTCTTGACTCATTGAAATAAGGCATTTTTTTTTAAAAGGTTGGCTGTTGAAGTTACTAATGGAATAGATAATCATGCACCTACAAACACATTAGTCCAAAACTCATGCTGTTCGTATGTAGTTAATGGAGACAACACACCTTCATCTCCGTCTCAGGTTGCTGCCAGACCCAAAAATACACCAGCTCCCAAACCACTCACATCTGAGCCTGCCAATGACACTGGTAAGTGTGCCTATTTATGACACCTTGTTTAAATGAAAACTAAATTAAGGTTTATTTATCTATGTCTACACTTCCCTTATTGTTCAGTCTTTCTTAATCATCTTTTCTGTGATAGGATCTTAAAAATTACAATGTCTGTCAATAGGGATTCTACAGAGTTGCCAAAGGAGACAGCAATATACATGGGGGAAAAGAATCCTTTCAATAAATGGTGCTGGAAACATTGGATAGCCACATGAAGAAAATTGAAACAGGATCCATCTCTCTCACTACTCACAAAAATTAATTCAAGATGGATAACAGACTTAAATCTAAGACATGAAACCATAAGAATTCTAGAAGAAAGTGTAGGAAAAACTCTTCTATACATTGACCTAGGCAAAGAATTTACAAAGAAGACCTCAAAGGCAATCACAGCAACAACAAAAATAAATAAATGGGACTTGATTAAATTAAAAGGCCCCTTCCCAGCCAAGGAAACAGTCAACAGAGCAAATAGATAACCTGCAGAATGGGAGAAAATATTCACATGATATATATTTGATAAAGTGCTAATAACCAGAATCTACAAAGAACTCAAGGAAATCGACAAGAAAAAAATCAAACAACCCCATTAAAAAATGGGCAAAAAAGATAGACTAATGGCCAATAAACATGAAAAAATGCTCAACGTCACTAATCATCAGAGAAATGCAAATCAGAACCACAATAAGAAATCACTTAACCCCAGTGAGAATGGCTCTTATCAAAAAATCTCAAAACAATGGATACGGAGAGAAAGGAACACTTATACACTATTGGTGGGATGACAAACTAGTGTAATCTCTGTGGAAAATAGTGTGGAGATTCCTCACAGAACTAAAAGTAGACCTACCATTTGATTCAGCAATCCCCCAACTGGATATTTACTCAAAGGAAAAAAAGTCATTTTATCAAAAAGACACTTACGACAGAATGTTTATTACAGCACAATTCATAATCACAAAGATGTGGAATCAACCCAAGTGCCCATCACTTCATGAGTGGATCAATAAAATGTGGTATATGTATACCGTGGAGTGCTACTCAGTCATAAAAAAATGAATTAATACCTTTTGCAGCAATCTGAATGGAACTGGAGACCACCCTCCTAAGTGATGTATCACAAGAATGGAAAAACAAACACGTCTACTCACTATTAAATTGGAACTAACTGATCAGCACCCGTGTGCACAGATGAAAGTAAAACTCAACAGAAATCATTCAAGTGGGAGTGGGGAAGTGAGGGAATGGGTGAAATCACACTTAATGGGTACAGTGTATGCTGTCTGGGTGATGGGCACACTTACAATTTTGACTCAAGCAGTACAAAGACCATCTGTGTAACCAAAACATTTGTACCCCCATAATGTTTTGAAATAAAAAAGGTATATATATATTTTATATCATGAATTAAATAACATTTTTTGTAGCACAAAGCCTAAATGGTCTCATCCAGATTGTTGCAAAGGGCCTTCATTCCTCCTTCTTCATGGCTGAGTAGTATTCTATAATATGCATACACCACATTTTGACATAAAATATATTTCTGAAAGAGCTCGAACAAATGAATTTGTTAGTATAAGTTAATAATGAATGGTTCTTTTAACCTATCTTTCAGTATACCAGTTTTTTGTTCTTAGCGTCTTACTTGGTAGAAAAATATACTGTGAGTTGAATAGCTCTCAGAAGATTTTATATTTTCCAAAAGCAACCTCTGTCATAGAAGGAATGCCTAAGGAAGATTTCCTTTATAATTCTGTTTTTTAATGAACTCAGCTACAAGATTCATAAATTATTTCCTGTTTGGTCTTTATATATTAACTCTTTCAGATAAGTCTTCTGAAACAAACATCTTATGACTTATTTAAGATTATTAGCAGGTGTGTTGGGATTGAGTTGAAACCCTGATCTTTTGATTTTTAGAGCCTATGTTATTTCCTGTTTGTCTATTATGAAAAGGTATTCAAAAACAGAAACATGTAAAGAAGCAGTTCAATAATTACATTAAACCAGATGGACTTGTAGATAAATCTTAATTGTTTATTTATACCCAAGCTTGAGATTGGGGGATGTTTACCAAAAGTTATCATGAGAGCTTTTGTAAACATTAAAACTGACACATGAATGTTATTTTTAAAATTTAATTTCTTTAGTAATGCTGCCCTTTAAAAAAAAAAAAAGTTGACTTAAAGATGGCTTCTTTCCAGCAATCCCATTACTGGGCATCTACCCAAAAGAACAAATGTTACTCTATAAGAAAGACACCTGTACCTGAATGTTTATATCAGCACAATTCACAATTGCAAAGATGTGGAAACAACCCAAGTGTCCATCAATGCATGAATGGATTAATAAAATGTGGTATATGTATACCATGGAGTACTATTCAGCTTTAAGAAACAATGATGATATGGCACCTCTTGTATACTCCTGAATAGAGCTGGAATGCATTCTACTAAGTGCAGTATCCCAAGAATGGAAAAACAAACACCACATGTACTCACCATCAAATTGGTATTAACTGATCAACACATAAATGTACATATAAGAATAACATCTATTGGATGTTGGGCAGGGGGGAGGAGGGGACGGGTATGTGCATACACAGAGAGTGCAATGTGCACCATCCGAGAGATGGACATGCTTGAAACTCAGACTTGGAGGGGAGGAGGGGCAAGGGCAACATACGTAACCTAAACATCTGTACCTCCATAATATGCTGGGAAAAAAAAAAAAGATGGCTTCTTAAGTACTCATAATAAGTAAAACTTCTTGTCCTTAATTTAAGATGGCTGGAAAACAGAGAAGAAGAAATATAATCATAGTAAAATTAATGAGCTAAATTCATTTATTTTCTGATTCTAGCCTACTTTCTAGTGAGAACATTTGCTTTTGAGATTTCTATTAGTAAAGCAGAGAAGGAACTATCATCTTAGATTATTCAGAATTATCTCTAAATTAAGAACAGACCAGTTAAAACAGTTTCTGTTCCTAATACAGGTTGAGTATCCCTGATCTGAAAATCAGAAATCCAAAATGCTCCAAAATCTACGTGATGCTCCAAGGAAATGCTCATTAAAGCATTTCAAATTTGGGTTTTTTGGATTAGGGATACTCACCTGGTAAGTATAATGTAGATATTTCAGAATCCAAAGAAAAGAAATCCAGAATCTGAAACACTTCTCATTCTAAGCATTTTTAATAAGGGATATTCAATGTGTATATGGAATTTGGAACTTTAACTCTTATTCCTGAAACATTTAGTTGATTTGAGTAGATTGGTGAAAGTATCCATTGACCACTAGTTAGTTGCATGTTTTAGCATTTGGGCATATTTAGATGTTGGTGTAAAAGGGAGAAGGAATTAACTGAGGCTCTTCTCATTGTAGAATGTTATTTATACTCTACAGCTTGTCAAATACATTAGAGACTGTTTTCCTTGGTAATAAATTCACTTCTTACATTTCTCTTTTATTTATCCTTGCATAAAATTTTAAGGTAAAAATAAAACACATGAGAAACTAGAAATGAAGGCTCTGTCATAAATAATTCCTGTGACATTTATAATAACTGTAAGGAAACCTAGGACAATGTGAGAAATAATGATAATAGCTAACATTTGTGCTGTGCATGTTCTAAATATTGTGTATCCATTAACTGATTTCATTCTTACAGTAACTCATTGACATAGGTACTAGTATTTTTCCCTTTTCTCTGATGAAGGGATTGAGACACTGAGGTCACAGCTAGGAAGTAGAAGATCAATAATTGATATCCAGCTCTTGACTCTCTGCACTTTGTTTTCCTGTTCACTTTGATGTGTGTGGTTTTTGTGGTGTTTCAAAGGTGTACTGTTCATCTTTTATGCTATGATAGCCTTCAAATAGTATTCTCCCAACCTTTTCACCTTCTCTGATTACTGTGGTGACATCTGACAAAACAATCCAACTGTCATTATACCATTGGCCGGTTTACAAAGGCTTCCGGAACCTATGCTCTTGGTAGCAACCGTTTAACCAATGTCTTTTTGTATGATCGCTCATCCTGAATAGTAGGATGAATTCAGGTAAGTTTTCAAGAATGGATAATCTCTATTATTTTAAGGTGTTGATACAAAATGGTATTATTCCTTTTTCTAATTAAGGACTTCAAAAATCAGTTTTTGTTGTTGGAAGTGTGGTGGGTGTGGGGATGTGCATATTCTGTGTATAACATATTACATGTCTTTAATCTCTCTACCTGTGATTCCAAATCCTGAAATCTCTAAAACCAAAGGGTTCTTTTTTTTTGTTGGTATACTCATTTGATGACAAAATGACTGCAGCTGGCATGAGGGTATTTATAGTTTTTATTTACCATGCTTACTAGGCATATCTCTATATTTTGCTGCAAAAGTATTAATGTATTTAATCATAATGTGTGATCCTCAAACCTTCTCAGGTATAGTAGTGTAATATGTGATATATATGCCATTACCTTTCTAAATTCTGAAAAGTTATGAATTCTGGAACACAGCTGGCCCCAAGGGTTTCAGATAAGAGATTGTGGGTCAATACTAAGGAGTTTAAGACAAATGGTATCGGCCGGGCATGGTGGCTCACGCCTGTAATCCTAGCTCTCTGGGAGGTCAAGATGGCGGATCATTTGAGCTCAGGAGTTCAAGACCAGCCTGAGCAAGAGCAAGACTCCATCTCTACTAAAAAAAAAACCAGAAAGAAATTAGGTGAACAACTAAAAATATATATATATAAAAAATTAGCTGGGCATGGTGGCGCATGCCTGTCGTCCCAGCTACTCGGGAACCTCAGGATTGCTTGAGCCCAGGAGTTTGAGGTTGCTGTGAGCTATGCTGACGCCACAGCACTCTAGCCCGGGCAGCAGAGTGAGACTCTGTCTCAAAAAAAAAAAAAAAAAAAAAAGAAAAGACAAATGATATCTTTTCACCAGAGATTGTATTATACATGAGGGTTTTTTTTTTTTTCAGACTTTTTTTCATTTAAGTCTTGATTAAGGGGATCTATTTAACAAGTTTAGTAGCTGTGAATGTATTCTAGGCTAAAATGGGAGGCAGTCATGATGCAGTGAAAAGATTAGATTTGGCTTCTGACAGGACTGGTATCAAATCCCAGCTCAACCACTTAGCACGCTAGCTGTGAGGCCTTGGATAAATTTAACATCCTCAAAATTTAGCTCCACCTTTTATAAAGAGAGGATAATACTGAACAACCTCATAGGACTGTTTTGAAGGTTAAATGAGATAATAAATCATCTACAACATTTACCATGGTCCTTGGACAGTGGTACGTATTTAAGAAAAATACTCTTCTTTGTTCCCTTGCTCCTAACTTCTAGTGTGAAATGACTTTTTCTAATATATAATTATTGTTTTATTAAAAAAATAGATCAGGGCTTAGTATGGTTAAATTTCAGACAGAACTAATTTCACAGGTTTATCAGAATTTTCTTCTTAACTTTTTATTCTGAAGTAATTATAAATAAACAGAAAGTTGCAAAGAGATGTACAGAGAGGTCCTATGTCCCCTTCACCAGCCTCCCCCAGTGTTAACAGCTTGTGTAACTGTAGTAAAATATCAAAATCAGGAAATGGACACTGATGCAATGCACAGAGCTTGTTCGCATTTCACCAGTTCTGCTTGCATTCTGTGTGTGTGTTTAGTTCTGTGAGTTTTGTCACACATGTGGTTTCATGACCGATACCACAGTCAAGCTACAGAATTGCATTGTCACACAGGCTCTCTCTTGCTCCCCTCTTTATAGCCATGTCTTCTCCGAAGTGTGACTTGACTTTTAAAAACACTTTCTGTATATATGCAAGCAATTATTTTTCATGTCATGGTTTTAAAATGGAGTAAAAATGCTATTCAAATACTTCAACATTTCTACTTTTTCTACTTTATTTGAATGAACTGTTAGAGTGAGGACAAATGCATGGTGCTATGAGATGATACATCATAGATTTCATGGGAAACTTACTTCTCAAAGATTAAATGTGAAGTAGTAGACATCTGTCTTGTAACCCAGAAGTCACAGTAGCTGAAAGTGAGGCTTGGGACACATTCATTAAGAAACCAAGTCAGTGGGTGTGGTCTTACATCTTACGGAGAAGGAGATGAGATGCTTTTGCATAGGTTTCTACTATCATACCTGTCACGTAAGATTTTAATTATTTGCTCTATATTGCTTCATGTGCAGAGAGCCTCTAATCCTGTCCTTCCTCTCTCCTTTCCTACTTTTTTTTTCTTGTGTGTGGGTATTTATCTGTCAGTCACCCTTATATCCATTTGTCAACAGATGTTTATTTTGCGGCTATCATAGGCTGAACACTGCCAGGTGGCTGTGTATATACATATCAGAATTTCTCAACCTCAGCGCTATTGACATTTGGGGCCAGATAATTTCTTTGTTTTAGGGGGTTGTCCTATGTGTTGTGGGATATTTAAGGAGTATTTCTGACCTATACCCACTAGGTACCAGTGACATCTCCCCTCCCACTAGTTGTGACAACTAAATGCATCTCCAGGCATTGCTAAATGTCTTCTGGGGGCACAGAATCTTCCCTAGTTGAGAACCACTGAAGTATATGAACAGTAATCTCTTCAATCAAAGATCTTACTATGGTATCGTAATACAGTCTTTCCAATATTGAATAACAAATGTTTGTTGAATTATTGGATGGAAATAATTTGTTTCTAAACTAGCTTTTTAAAATTAATAGACTTTATATTTTAGAACAGTTTTAGATTTACAGAAAAATTGGGCAGGTAGTACAGAGTTCCCATATGCCCTCTGACCTCATGCAGAGTTTCCCCCATTATTAGTATTTTGCATTACTATGGTACATTTGTTACAATTAATGAACCATTATTACTAAACTATTATTAACTAAAGCTTATGTTAAGGTTCATTCTTTGTGTGGTACCGGTTCTGCAGGTTTTGAGAAATGCATATTGTGTACACACCATTACAGTGTCATACAGAATAATTTTATGTTGGAATTCCTCTGTGCTTCATCTGTTCATCCCTTCCCCCAAACCCAAACCCCACCCCTAGCACCCACTGTTTTTTTTTTTTTACTATATTCATAGTTTTGCCCTTTGTAGAACATCATATAGTTGGAGTCCTACAGTGTGTAACTTTTTCAGATTGGCTTCTTTCACTTAACAATGTGCATTTCAAGTTCCCTCATGTCTTTTTAGCATGTTATCTCTTTTGTTTTTATCACTAAATAAAATTACATTGTATGGAAGTACCACAATTGTTTATCCATTCGCTTATTGAAGCATCTCGGTTGCTTCAGCTTTTAACAATTATGAATAAAACTGCTATACACATTAGTGTGCAGGCTTTTATGTGGACATAAGTTTTTAATTCAGTTGGGTTAAAGACTGAGACTGGTGGATTGCATGAGAGTATCTTTTAAAAAAACCCAAAAACCTGCCAAACTGTCTTCCAAAGTGGTTGTACTCTTGGATTCCTACCAGCAATGAATGGGAATTCCTGGTGCTCTATATATCCTTACCAACATTTGCATTTTAAGGAGAGTTAATTATTATTTTAACAATGCTGAATCTTCCCATTCAGAGATACTTTAATATCTTTATGTATTCTAATTTTTAAAATGCCTCTTATTGCTTTTTAGTTTTCTTCAGATAGGTCTTAAATGTAATCTTGATGTTGAACTTGTATGTGGTTATTTTGCTGAAGTGGTTTAGTTTGAATTAATTAATTGGTTCTAATGATTTTTTAATTGATTTTCTTATGTGTTCTAAATAATCTTGTCCTTTTACTGTTTTCTTTACAGTTGAATCTTTCCATTTTCTTTTCAATATTTTTACTTCTTTTGTTGTCTTAGTGCATTGATAAATATAATCATCAGTGTTGAGCTGGAGCGGCTATAGCAATAGTTGTAAGCAAGAAATGATCAACTGAAAGAGCTGAAAGCACTTGCTGTTGAATTCACTTTGTGTTTCATGTACTGTGGTTTAGTGTGTACAAAAGTTCATGTCTGTTTCTGGTTGGTCTGGATTATATCCTTCCTCAATATCTCTCTTTTTCCATTTTGTGTTATTTTGCTTTAGAAAGACTGCTGCCAATCCTTTCTTTTGTGTAAACTAATTTCCATACTATGAAAGAGTGAAAATTAAATGAGATAATGCTTGTGAGTAAACATCATATAGGAGACAAGAGAATTCAGTCTTTCTCTGAATACTTTTTATTTTTTCATGATGTCTAACAATGTTGGGTCTAACAATGTCAGTCAGTATTACATTTTGTACTGTATTTCATCGTTGATTTTTTTTTTCTCCAAAGCCATTCTCGCCTCTATATTTGGTAGAGAACTTGATTTAATCTGGTCTTTTGCATGTACTATTTAATTCCTTTAATAGTACTCTCTTCTTTCCACCATTTAAATCTTTTTCTTTCTTTAAAAATCTACTGGAAGATTCCATTACTCTAATTATGTCTCCCTCCACCATTTCCATTAAAACTTTGATATGTGGTCTTTTTAGAGGTTTTGTTCAGTAATCGATTCCCCTCACAGTTTTAATTTGACTCACTTTTATAGGACACATAGTTGAACTGGATCAATCACACTTAAAATGAAAATTTTAAAAACTGTATTACTGGGTCTCAGTACTGGGGGTGTTTCATAGAAAGTATAGAATGAATTCCTGGATCTTTTCCAATCTTCTGTGGTACTATTTTAAGAACCAGGCTGGGCACAGTGGCTCACCCCTATAATTCTAATATTTTGGGAGGCCAAGGCAGGAGGATTGTTTGAGCCCAGGAGTTTGAGGTTATAGTGAGATATGATGATGCCACTGCATTCTAGCCTGGGCAACAGAGCAAGACTCTGTCTCTGTAAAAAAGCAAAAAAAACCAAAAAACAAAAAAAACTAATGGCATCATATATTTCCCACTTTTGGCAAAAGAGTTCTTTTGGTATTAGTTACCTTTTGCATAAGAGAAGGGAAATTGAAAGGGATCATTTTAAAGTTTTTATATAGCCCATACAGACTTTCTCTCAGAATTGATAATTTGGAGGGAAAACGTTTGTTATCCTAATGTTGGTTTCTCTTTCCTTAAGGTTATTAGTATATACTTAAATTTTTGTTATTTACATATTTGTCCCTAAAATTTAAGCAATAAAAAAATAGAGTCTCCACCTTATTTTATATTCATCAGTACCTGGTATAGTGCTCAGTCTGAATTACCCTCTGATTAAGTATTATTGATTGATTAGGTAATTGGTTGCTTTGTCATTACTTGATTGTCTTACTGATTTTTACTTCTCAGTTAATGGAGAATCATCCTCATTTGCACAAACTGATACTGCTTCCGCCACGGGTACTCCAATAGTGTCTGAAGAAAACGCCTTGTCTTCAAATTGCACTAGTACTACTGTTGAAGATCCTCCAGTTCAAGAAATACTGACTTCCTCAGAAAACAATGAATGTATTCCTTCTAACAGTGCAGAATTGGGATCTGAAGCTAGAAGTATATTAGACCCCGACACCTCTAATTCTGGAAATAGTTCTGCTTTTGAGGCAGCCAAATTAAGACAGCCAGATGGGTGTATGGAACCTGTACGGCAGCAGTCTGGAAATGCCAACACAGAAACTTTGCCATCAGGGTATGTTAAAATTTTTTTTTTTTTTAATGTTTAACTTACATTGAAGTAGTAACTTTCCGATAATATATGACTATTGAATATGCGTATAAAATGTTTCCATTGTTCAAAAAATTGAAATCTAAACTGGAATCTGAATCATATTTATTTGCTACAAAGCAAGTACTTTTTGGAACTAAGAACAATTGCTTATCTAGTTGAAGTATGTGTAGTATGAAAGGAAAAGAGAAAACCTGATGTTCATTTACAAGATCCTCTCTGATTCTTGACTTATTTTTAGTTTTTCATTTTGACCATGACACTTTACATAATAACCTTAGTTCTCTAGCTTTTTTTGTGGTCTATTCTCTAGACTTTACACTCGAGGACAAGTAGCCATCCTTTTCATCAATTGCTATCTAATGCAGGGCAAAGTCACATAACCCTGCCAGTTGGCTCTATTACAAACTCAGTTTTTCATTGCTGCTTAGTAATTCTCAGTCTCTTTTAAGTTTCCCACTGTGATTATCTAGCTCCTCATGATTTTCTTTAGAGTATTCTATGTGTTTATTCCATTTGGTCGAACAGTTTCTTTTGACTCATCATTTGGCACTAATAAAACTAATATTATTAATAATTAATGATTCATTGTCTATGCCTTCAAGAAGTTTATTTACTGATTCAGACTTGTAAACATCTATACTATGTACAATAAAATTTGAAAGTGCTGTAATAAAAGCATGGACACTGCTTTCCAACACAGCTTAGAGTAGTCAGAATGTCAGCCCTCGCAGCTGTTGAAACTGCAGTTATGTAGGTCTCTAATTACATTATTGCCCTCATTTTCCCATCGCAGTCACCAGGCTTGTACCTCTTTCTTACTTTTGAAACTTTTTTCCCTCAGTTCTTTTTATTGGCTCTTCTGATTTTGCCCACTGCTTAATCGTAGTTTCAGCCTTTGATCTTTTCCTCCCTGTGCTTCCCCTGGTAGATCTTGTACTCTCCTGTCATTTTAACTAGTAAATCTGTATGTCCAGGCCAGACTTTTCTCTGAGCTTATCTTCACCTGCTTTCTGGAAATACCCTCTTCTGTTTCCTGCATACATTTCAGACCCTACATTATCTTACCTTTTCCCCTCAAAAATTTCTTGTCCAGTGTCTCCTGTCATTAGTAACTGTCCTCCTGTCGTTAGTAACTTAGTTGTTTATTCTGGTCTCTCATGTGTCAGTCACTGTGACACAGACATATAAGAAGCTATTCTTACTCTCAGGAACCTCACAGTTTAATGGGGGTAAAGATACATAGCAATTGGTGACTAAACCGTACAGTTGCAGCTATGCCGGAGGTGAGTTTAGGATACTGTGGGAAGGAATAGATGCAGAGGGAGGATAAGCTGAGAAACCTGTGCTGTTGAGGTCAAAGAAT
The DNA here is from genome assembly GCA_963575035.1 of Avahi laniger. Classification (NCBI taxonomy): domain Eukaryota; kingdom Metazoa; phylum Chordata; class Mammalia; order Primates; family Indriidae; genus Avahi; species Avahi laniger. The sequence goes on from CAUYSK010009487.1 coordinate 20,743, forward strand.
ATTTTGTTTAGGTCAAAGACACTTACATGGATTTCTGAAAGAAGAGTAGTAGTTAGGAAAACAAATACTGAGGCACAAATGGTGAAAGGTTTCATTCTCAGTAGAGCCAACTGCATATTCATATCTCTGACATCCATGAAAATGAGTATGCTGAATTTAGGAATTAGTATTTTTTTTCTATATATATATTTTTAGTTGTCCAAATAATTTCTTCTTTCTATTTTTAGTAGAGATGGGGTCTTGCTTTTGTTCAGGCTGGTCTCGAACTCCTGAGCTCAAATGATCCCGCCTCAGCCTTCCAGAGTGCTAGGATTACAGGCATGAGCCATCGTACCCGGCCTAGGAATTGGTATTATGTTACAGTTTGAGGAAGCAGGGTCTATAATACTGAAGAGTAAATAGCCCTATGAAGAATTTTGTATGCTTGCTAAGGATTTGGGAGTTTTTCCTAAAAACCATAAATGAGCATTAAAGAATTTTAAGCAGAAGAGTGTTATAATCTTATTTGCATTTTATTACAGTCATTCTTGCAGTGGTATCAGTATCTGAGGAGTTGAGGAGACAAGTTAGGATAGCAGCCAGATTGGTTTATAAATAAGGGAAAGAACGTTCTAGTTAAAAACAGTAAGTACATAAACTTAATTCTGTGGGCACCAAATGAATGCTTCCACAGGCCTGTAGCCACCATTTATGATCTTTGTATAAGAACTTTACAGTAATCTAGATGAGTGTTTTTCATATTGTTGGTTGTAACCCATTAATAGGTTATTGCCAGCATTTGAACACATAATGAAATACATAAATATAGGCTAAAGTAGGAAATACTGGAGTGGGTTATGTGTAGTAAGAGTAAGCATTGCTTCCTGAAAGTTTGTTTTTCTGGCACATATGTGTATATAAAATCTACAGAGAAATAGCATTGTAGTACACAGAAAGATGTTTATGTAAAATATATTTCTTACTCTCTAAGCTGTGGTCAAAAAAGATTAAAAGCTACAAATCTAGGGAGAAGTAGAGTCTGAAGTGAGACAAACGCTAGTCTTCTAGGGTGATGTTAAGATGGGTCTTGGCATTGAGTTGGGGGAGGTAGAAGAATAGAAAAAAGAGTGGAATCAGGGTGGGTTCTTCTGGGGTAGGCAGTACTAGGCTGCGTTACCCTCCGAGTCAGCAGTTTTCAGCCCTGCATCATCTTCCCTCTTTGCTCAAAAGTCTTAGTTTCTTTGTTTTCTCTCTTGGGTAACTTACTGAGTTATTTAACTAACTGCACGATAAAATCACAGGTGTCTAAGTCCTATGTACAGTCAGCCTGAGAACCGCTGCTTGAAGTGCTTTTTGTTAAATAGTCCTTTATTCCCCACAGTTTTAATTTTGATTCACTTTATACAGAGATACATAGCTAAAATAAAAAATTCAGTGTATCAAAATCTAATTTAAAGTGTCAGACAGCAGAAAATTGGATTAGTGTATTGGTATTTGGTTGCTTTAGAGAGATTAAAAATAAGTTCTGGATCTCTCTGTGCCCCTGCATTGTGTTTAGGCAGCTGGATAGTGGTATATTTGACTGAAATAATGATTATTGTATTTTGGACTCTGGGTAAAGGAGTGAGAGATAGCATTCTGTGTTTGTAGGGCATCCAGGTGATACATGTTACCACGTTACATATACCAGGAAGGCAGTTTTATATATAATTCCAGAATTGTAGAAGAGTATTCTAGAGTGGAGATTACATTTATTGTTACGTCAAGCATGATCTTCCCTAAGGACTTTTGCATTTGCTCTAACTTTTGTTATTCCTCAAATATATTCATACTCAGGTCTCTGCTAATGTTAACTCATTCCAGGGGCCTTTCTTTAGTCTCCTGTTCAAATCAAGAGCTTTTTCCTCCATCCCCTCACCCTGCCTTATTTTTCCCCCAAATTTTCTGGTGAAAATTTACACATATACAGAAAATTATAAAGAGTTTTACAATGAGAACCCATATACCCACTGCTAGATTCTATAATTTATATTTGACTGTACTTGCTTTATTTCATATCTCTTCATCTCTTTATCCAGTTTTTAAATACATTCCAGTAAGTTGCAGACATCAGTATGTTTCGTGCCTCAGCACTTCAGCTTGGAAATCATTAACTACAGTTCAATATTTGTTTAAATATTTTTAGGTAAAGTTTACACAGAAAAAAGTCAAAGCCTTAAATATACCATTTTGATGAGTTTGGACAAATGCATACATTTGTGTAACTCAGTTTTTATCAAGATACAAAACATTACCATCACTCCAGAAGGTGGTTTTATGCCGGGAACGTGGCCAGTGCTCCCTGCAAAAAACCGGGTCCCTTTGGTAGAGTTGCAAGGGATAAGAAAATAATCGAGAGTAATGGAAAATGGAAGAAATAAAAGAATACACTGAGACAAAGATATAGTTTTATAAGTTTATAAAGATCATAGGAAAAGCGGGAGCTCAGGGGGCTTAGACCTCTCCGTGGGTCTCAAAAAGCCCCGAATGAGTTCTTACATGGTAACTTATAGGAAATAGTGAATAATTGACAGGGGTAACAGATTTACATAACAGCAGGTAGTTCCTCTCAGGTTAACAGATTTTCAAAAGGCTTTTACAGAAGGCTTCTACAGATTCTTTAACTAATTCTATTTATGTGAGCAAATGGTTACAAATTCTTTTGAAGGTTAATTTCTAAATTCTAAGGTAAGTTTATCATTTAAACAGAGGGGTTAAACAGAGATATGTAAGCTCCATGTTTATTAGGTTATCGTGAATGGAGACAGGTAGTCTAGAGTGGTTTAAACAAAAGCTTTGCTTTTAGCTATTCAAGAAGCTGTCATTTCCAGGAAGCTGTTTGTTCCAGAGGGCACTCCATTGTCAGCTCTCAGCTTATAGTTTTTAACAGATTCACTTGTTGAATTCACAAAGCGAATTCAATTCTTTAGGTCTGAGAAACGCGGCGCCTCGTGGGATACAGCCGCTACTGCCTTTCAGAGATGCCATTCCGAGTGTAACAGCATTCGAAATACAAACCAAGACGTTCACATATTCTTTCAGGGCAAAGCTTTGTAAAACTCTTAAGACAAAAATCCTGTTCCAAAGCACGTTTAATACTAATTCATGGAGCGACAGTGTGGGGATCTGCCCCTTGGTCTTCAGAGTGTTGAATGACAGTATCCAGGGAAAAAATCAAAACTGAACCCAGATAAACATATAATCCAGTTAATAATTCCAAACAATAGAGTGAGGCTAATGAGCAGAATCCACAAATGATGACATAGGGTAGAAATTCACAGTATAGGGCCAGAGCAAGATGGATGATGAAGAGTTGAAGGTGGAGCTTAGAGAAATTTACTGAGCCTCTTTTTAGGGCAACTGCATCTTTGACAATGCGTGGGAAAAGAGTTTTTAAGGGTTTCACTCTGGCTCAGATACATAGGTTGAACCTAGCAACTATTTTAGAATGCCAGTTGAAAAGGTATCCATTTCCTTCTTTTCAGGATCCAAAGGGGGAATGAAGAAATGCTTGATTTTATCAAAGGATGTATTACTTAAAAAAAAAAAAAACCTCAATGATACATTTTCAAATTATTTACTGAACATTTATATAGAATTAGTTGTATATTAGTCATTCAAGTTTAAGGAACCACTTTACCCTTCACATAGTATGCTATTAAGTAAAATTATCTGAACAATACATCTGAGACACAGCTAAAAATGTATTATAACGTTTAAGATTAATTGACCTAGATAATAAAAAAGAATTAAATGTAAGACAATAAAACCATATACTTTCCAGTGTATTTTTGACTCCCAAAGAGCATATTTGGTAGTTGGTAAAATTCAAGGTGTAACTCAAATGTATTGACTGGCATCCTAATATGCTATCTATTTCCAGGAAATCATGTACCTCTGTGGACTCAGTGGAATAAAATGAATTATAGAGCAGTTACAAGTGCATTTTATTTACATGTGTGAAATTCTTTAGTAATTCCTATCACCAGACCGTCATGAATTTAAAGAAAGAAATCAGAATTCAGTTCATTTGTAAAGTGCAGCAATGATGTGGTAGTGTTCTCTCAGTGGAACCAGATCAGCTAAGTCCAAAGTATGCCTTTCCATTCAATCAGGATGTTTGGGCATACTGGTTTTGGCCCAAATGACTGTTTTCCATTAAGTGTGTATGCCAATATTTCTTTAGTGATGCACTGTGCTTAGCTGTTAGCCTCCATCATACATGACCTTAAGTGTGATTTAGGTGACATGATCTAGGAAATACAATAAGACTGCTAAAAAGCTGGGAATTCCAATAATAATCGAACTAGCAGAACCATGACACTCAAACTAGCTAAATCACAGCCCAGCTACACTGTGAAAATTCATTTCCAGAAAAAACAATAATAGAAGAAAATCTAATTGTAGAGCTAAGTATTATGTTAAACCATGTGAAATCACCTATATTCAACCAATCTTTGCCAAGAAAACAGTGATTTCATATGGTAGAACATAATAATATTACCACAACCATATACCAATGTATTGTTCCAATTATATATCGATTCAATTCACCTCAAACATATAAGTGTCTACATTGTGTCAAGATTTGTAGGAACATAACAACTGTAATGAAAGCCTGATAAGAACAAGTAGAGAATTAAGGGGACATAGAGCAGAAAGGGGTGATTTCAAACAGAGGCATAAAAAAGTCTTCCTAGAGGAATTGAAAGTTGAACTGGCCTTGAATTTTGATAAAGAGACATGAGAACAAGACTACAGATAGAGGGGACAAGGTCTCCAAAGACAGGAATGCACTAGGATCATCTCTAGAATAGAGAGCTGTTAAGTAGATCTAAGAAGCAAAGTTCATAGGAAGATCAGCCCACGTTGCTGAGGATCTGGAATAACATGTTAACTAGGGTGTAGGTTTTATTCTGTGGATTTAGAAAATGTGTTTGAGCAGGTACATGAAAGGGAATGAGAATAGAAACAGATGACTTAGGAGGTTTTTGCAGTAATATTAGGAATAAAAGAATGAGGGCCTGAATTAGGTAAACTTGACCACAAAGCAAAGGGCAGATGTCATCAATATTGTAGTCTTACAATCAATGGGACTTGATGACTACCTGGATGCAGGGGGTGACAGGGGCAATGGTTCAAAATGTGGTTCAAGAGGATACAGAGTAACTGGGTAGTAGAGTTAAACAAAATGAGGAAATCAGGAGAGGCAGTATGTCATCTAGGAGTTTACAAGGCAATGGTGAGTTTTCATTGAAAAAAACATTGAGTTTAAAAATGAGGAAATTTTACCTGAAAATATCCACTCAGCTGTTGGTAAGGTAGGATTTGGAGCCTAGATGGAAGGTGAGTACTAGAGATGGAAGTACAGTAAGTGTATAAAGTAAAGGAAAGATAAGTGTGCTTGGGAGAACAAGTGGGTCAAAGAGGTGGCAGGGGTGAATTAGACTTGAAATTGTGGGAAGCTATTTCTTTCTTTAAAATACAAAAAGAAAATGAGGGAGTGAGTGAACAGAATGAGGACTTCAGAAGTAGAAGGGAAAGATCTTGGGGGAAATGAAAGGAGATGGCTTCTATCTCCTTGGATCTTCTTGGCAAAATTGGAGGTGGAAATGAGAGTAGCTAAAGAAGGACTAGGGACTTGACATGTGTGGGCATCACTCCTAACATGTCGTATTGAGGAACTAAGCAGAAATATTCAACTGTCTTTATCTGGGAAGAAATTCAACATGTTAACAAATACTGCCAATATATATCTCCCAGTGAAATAACAAATCACTATAACACAACCATGAATTAAGATAAAATAAGTAACCAATATACATCCCAAGTGATTTCTTTGAGTGGTATTTCTAAATTATTCTACCTGTCAAAAATTTGTTTTCATGATGCACTGGTTTGTTTTTCCTTTTTTCCACACATATGTGATCTTTCATCCATCTTTTCTTATAATACTAATGATACAATTTAAATATTATTTCCTAACCTTAATTATTTCAAAAATTGATCATATTTTACTTTTATAATTAAAACTTACAATATTAATCCCTTCTTGATTATCACATTCCTCAAGAATTGAGAGTATTGAGTTTAAGTTGTGCAGACAGAATGGGAAATTAACAATGGTAATCATATTTTGTTGGTAGCTGTTAGATTGCTCTTCAACCCTTAAATGATCTGTCACTAAATTTCTGAAAAGTCCACTGAAATTACCCAACTTACTACATTTATTTTAACTAATCAAGCTTCAGATATAAGTGACACGTTTCTTACTTCCATATCATTGCTGCAGAATTTAAGACTTTGACACTTTACTACAGGGCAGTAGTCAATTTAACTTATTTTGCCATGGTTACTCTTGGTTGACTTGAAAAAATATCCAGAAATCACAATTTGTGCCAAGGAATAATATTATCTATCGCTAACAGAATCAACACTTTTTTACTACTCCTTTTTTATCTTTCTGAGTGAAATTTTTGCACCTAGTAAGCATTAAATAAATAGCTATTCAATATAAGAAAACTAATTTAGTGTGTTACAGTGATATATTTACTCACATAATAATAGATTATAAACCCTTGAATCTGAAGAGAAATTCAAAGATCATTTAGTCTGAGTCTTTTCATTTTACAGATGGGAAAAATGATGCACTGAGTTACAAAGGGACTGCTAAAGGTCACGCAGATAGTACGTAAACATGATTCTTCCTCATATAACAAAATGAGGCTGCAATTTTATTTTATTTTTCAGAAAAGCTGTAGAAATGCACGAAAGAAAAGCTAAAATCTTCCTCATCAGTCATTTTATTGACCATTTCTTGGATGTATGACTGTGAAATCTAGGACCTGTAAGATGAAGTTTAGAGAGAGACATTGTAAGTCATATGTGACCGACTACAAATATTGGCCCACAGTCAATCTAATCAGCCTGGCTGTCTTACTGATGGAGATAGATTAAAGTTGTGCATACGATGTAATATACTGAGATATTAGTCCCTTTGGGGAAGATACTGTGTCATTTATTCAACATAAATGTGTGCATATGACTAGGAATAAGACACCATTCCTTCTTTCAAGGAGTATTTTGTTCACTTCACCACACTGCATACAATAAGTTGCCTGACCTATTGATTGATTCTACTATACCCTTTCTCCCCAAATGATTGCTGTGGTTTCATATTTATGAATCTGTGCTGCAAATTTGGATTTTGATCCTCCTATAGGAAATATACCAGTGATATTAGATTTATATGATATCTGAGAACTTACCCAGTTGTGCTTTGTGTGGGGATAGGAAAGAATGTTAGCATCTCCCAGAATAGTGACAGAAACGGTTCTGGTGGCCTTTTCAATACAATAGTTTCAAGGCAATGGCTTAGGAAAATAAATTCAGGAGGCAAAGCAGTGTACCTTTCTGAGTTTCAGTATCCCCATCATGGGCTGTGAAGAGAACAATAATTTTAAAAAGTTTTTAAAGGAGCTGAACCCTTTCTTTTTTCAAATGAAATTTTGTATTAAAAAGCTCATTAGTTATATAAAACAGATAAAAACAGAAATGCTCTGGATGAATCAGGAGTGGGGGGCTTGGGTTTTCATCAGCTATGCTTACTCTCTACTCTCCATTTTATCAAAGAAGAAAGAGAATTCTAGAGAAGCAAAAATGGATTTGCCTTAAAATTCATTTTTAATGAGTGAAACAACCAGGACTGAATTCTGGATCTTTCTCTACTTTACCATATTGCCTCAAGTATATTGAATTTACTAGGGATCTCTGCTGCTGTAGACTAAGTGGAAGGTATAAAAAAGCTAAAGATACAAAGTCTTCCTTGAAAGAGTTCACAATAATAGCATGGAAATGAAACAAAATTGTATTAATTCAGGGAAACATTTGTTGAACATTTGCTATTTGTGATGCACTAGGGATTTTGAGGCTAATAAGACCATAGATCCCTAAGAAGCTCACAGGTCTAATAGAGTGTGTGTTATATTGAATAATGGCCCCCAAGCATATACAGGTCCTAAGCCCTGGAACTTGTGAATATTACCTTATATTGTAATAGGGGCTTTGTAGATGTGATTAAGATAAGGATCTTGAGATAGGGAGATTATCCTGGACTACCCAGGTGAGCCCTAAATATAATTATGATTACCCTTATAATTGGGAGGAAGAGATTCTACCATAGAGTAGGGAAGATGCAACAACCTCATTATTGAGAAAGATCTGAAGTTTCTGTGCTGTGGGCTTTGAAAATGGAAGAAGGAGTCAGAACCCAAGGAATGCAAGGAACACAAGTGGCCTCTAGAAGATGGAAAAGGCAAGAAAGGATTCTCCCCTAGGGCCTCCAGCAGGAGTGTAGCCTTGAAAATTAAGTAACATTGGATTTCTATTTCACGCTATATACAAAAATCAATTCTAGGTGAATTAAAGCCATACTTGGTGGGGGCAGTTAGGGACAGATTGCTGGAGCAGCTCGCTTAATTAAATGATTTGGATCATCATTAAATCTCTAGACATTCAGTGAAGGAAGAAATCAGTGTGGTGTGGATGCATCATTAAGGAACTAGATTTTAAAGTATGAGGAGGAATTGCATGGTAGGAGCAATAGTTAGAAATAAGTTGGTCAAGTTCTAGAGAGGGGGAAGATGTGTATTTCTAGTGACATCTGGGCAATATTTGCATGCGAAAAGCAAGTATTAACCAGTAGGATTTTAAATTTCATTCATTTACATATAGGAATTTCCCTCAGAATAATTTATGCTCAATTCATAAAAGAACAGTTCAAGGTAGGAATTTGTTTGGCTGAGATATGGCCATCATCCCTTAAATTTGCATTGTGTTCCACCACTTACAAAGCATGTAAATCCCCACAGCCCTGACAGGTGGTAGGGCAGGCAGCATTACACGGAACCAGTCAAAGCTTGAGAGAAGTATGATGACTTGCCCAAGGTTACCTGACTAAATAAGTGATATGGTTAGGCCTAGGAGCAGTTCTTCCAATTGTAAGTTCAAAATTTATTCTACTACCCCTGGTCTATTTCACATTTTTACAGCGAAAGTTAGATCAACATTTAGAACACATTCTCTTACATAAGCACAAATCAAGTGAAGAGTGAAGAGCTTTTTAGAAAATTTGAATGGAATGAGAGTGCTCACAGACACATTGCTAATAATTTATTTGTACAAAGTAATGATTTATTGTAATGGGGCAAACTGCCCAATCTCTTGGGAAGGGTGGGTTGGTAAGTAATTGAGACATTCCAATGTGTGTAACCTTTTCCAAAGTATACAACCTGATTAAAAATATAGTCCTCTTGTAATAAATGATTCAGAGGTTACATTTCTTCCATTAGAACAGAAGTTCCATAAATGTAATCAGTGAAATAAAGCTGATGAGTTTTTTTAATAGAGTGATCTTGAAAATTGTACTTTGGCCTGTAGGCTATAAAATTTTCTAATGGAGACTAGAAAAACTATGTGTCTATACTTTTTTCTTCTCCCATCAACGGATCAGTCAGTCTGTCTAAGACCCCACAGAGGGGCCAAAGCATGATTTTAGTGCAGCTGTAGATGAAAAATTAGGTTAAAAATATTAATTTTGTTGAATCTTATATTCAGAAATGCCCATACAGCACAAATGTAGTCAATGCATTGAAGAAGAGATGGCACTGAAACATATTAGTCACTTTACCTTTGGAATCCCACTCTGACTCTAGCTCTTTGCTGGACATTATAGGTGCATACAAAGGCATAATATAAGTTTTCTGCCTTCAAGAAGTTTATAGTTGCATTTGGGAACTGTAAAACATTACAATACAGTAAATTATGAGGTATAGACTGCAAGTACTGTTTGGAAGACACTAATTACAATGCCTACCAGATAGTTATTACTCAATAAAAACAGAGTGGTATCTCGGGAAATTTTATGCCAGTGATCGATTTCTTTCTAAAATATTTCAGGAATATGATGAAACCATTATGTTTCTCATATGGTTTGAGTCCCACACTATGTAAAAGTACACAATGGCTCCTGGACTGATTTTTCAATCAACAAAGGAGATTATTTCTGAAGCCACTGGTTTGTAAAAAAGATGCAATTTAGTTTAAATTGCATATACCTTGTACTGATAATAGTTTAAAGAGATGAAAATTATTTGTTTAAAAAATTCAAAGCAATATTTTGTAACTTACATTATTCCCCAAATAACAAACAGATGATACTTTATCCACTCTTTTAATACATTCCAAAAATACAAAGCATTTAACCATGATTTTAAATACAACTGGAGATACGTTATAATTAGGACAAGATCTAAGAAAAATTTCATAAGAAAAATATAATAAAACTAGTGTTTAGGGCTAAGAAAACAAAAGCAGTATGCAGTAATTGGATGAGCTCAAAGAAAAAGAACAAAGGATAAGCAATAACATATTAAATTATTGTTAATTGGAAAAGCCAAGATGTTCCTCCAGGCAGAAATCAGTAATTAGAATGTGGTGAAGCTCATTATCATCATCTGGGTTGGAAATAAAAAGTGAATTGCATCTCCTCCCTACCCACGTTTCTCTCACTCAACAACATTTAGATACTTCTGCTGATGAGATAAAGCAACAGGAAGGGTAAATCTTAACATTTCAATCCCTTTCTCCCTTAGAAACAGAGTATATCTGCAGTCTTTTGAACACCTCCTTTTGCCAAGCAATATCTATAAGCTCAAGTCCGCTTGCACACAACAGGAAATATGAAGCATGGAAGAGAGCAGACTGCCTTCAGAACAGCCATCAACTTTTACAGATCTCATTGATTTCTGCTAATTGGAATGTTGTCTGACTAGACCTGTGGCCTATACCACCCTACCACAGCAGATCTCCCTATCTTTTTCCCCTCTTCAGCCTTGGGTGATAAATCTACACAATCCTTCTAATTCACCTATTCTATTGTCGCCCATGCCTCCAGAGTTACAAAATTCTAGGGGTCCTTTCTCTAGGCCCAAAGCTCTGGGTTTACCAGCCTATTTTGGGCTTCAGTATGACAATCTATCCCACACACCAAGAAGAAGGCCCTAAGTCCCTGTTTCTCAAAAAGTGGTTCATAGATCAGCAGAATCAGAAGTATCTTGGGGTGGGCATGAAATTTATTAAAATGCAGATGTGGGAACTCAGCTCAGACATACTAACCAGAAGAGTTGGAGTTAAAGCCCAGAAACTGTCATTTAAATCAGTACATATATATTTAAGAACTAGTCTTTGTTGTGGCTTGTCTGTTGTTCCCTCACTTGTAAATGTCTTCCTCCAGATCTACATTTAGCTTACTCTTTCTCATCACTCAGGTCTTAGCTCATGTCACCCCCTCAGAGAGGTTTTCCTAGGCCACTTTAGAGAAAGATGTCCTGCCCCCACTCTCAGTCATTATCACATCATTCTCTTTTATTTTCTTCACAGTAATTAACAACGTCTGAAGTTATTTTTGTGTATATGTTTCCTGGTTTATTGTCTATCTTCCCCAATGAGAATGCAAACTCCACAAAAGCTAAAGCTTGATCTTTCTTTCACAGCATTACCTTCGCTGCGTGCTATGGCATGAATGTTTGTCCCCTTCAAGATTTACGGTTAAACTTAATCCCCAATGTGGCAATATTAAGAGGTGGGGCCTTTAAGAGGTCATTGGGTCAGAATGGATTAACTGATGAATGAATTGATGGAATAATGAGTTATCATGGGAATGGGCTTGGTGGCTTTACAAGAAGAGGAAGAGAGACCTGAGCTAGTACACTCAGCCCCTCACCATGTGATGCCCCATACTGCCTCAGAATCTGCAGAGTCCCTGTCAGCAAGAAGGCCATCAGTAGATGCAGCCCTTGATGTTGGACTTCTTAGTTTCTATAACTGTGAGAAATAAATTCCTTTCCTTTATAAATTACTAGGTTCCAGGTATTCTGATATAAGCAACAGTAAATGGACTAAGGCACTGTGGCTTTCACAGTGCCTGACATACAATAGGTGCATTCTCAATAAATATTTGCTAAATTAATCAAACACTGATCTAATGGAAATGCCCAGATTTCCAGGAGAACCTCCATATATTAGGTCAATGGGAATATAGAGAAGCTTTTGGCCTTCTCCTATCTACTAATAACCTTCCTTTCTCCTTTGTACAAAGCCAAATGTGGAAACGCATAAAACCAAATCTGAATTAGATATGCATGTGCATTTTGCATATGCCACTGATGTGCCATGTCTCTACAGCCTTCCAACAGTTGAATAAGCCTTATAAAACTGAAATCTTTAGAAAAGTAGTTGTTTGGATAACTATTTTTAGATAGATAAAGATTAACTCTTAAGAGACAGAAAAGAATTTATAGTTTACTGGAATTCTTTCTATAATCTATTATGTACCTCTTGGCATTAATAAGTGTATTAAGGGTGGGAACTTGACATATGGCTTGGGTCCAGCTGAGCAAAGATTTCCAGGCACTCAGACTTCAGGGACTCATTAAGGATGAACTGAAGCCCCTTTATCAGCATGTATAGGATGCAGAAGTCCCTCAAATACATAAATTTATTCTGGCAGTTTATCAATTGTTTCCTGAGCATTTGGGCTCCAATGGTTCTTCTTCTGAAGAAAGGTAGCCTGTTTCTTTGAAATTTGGCAAGTCAAATGATCTTTAATCAATTTCTTTTACTACTCTATTTTGAGATTTATTATCATGGGGGCTAAGACTTTTGAGGAGATCTTGCTCCATCCATGTATTTGCACATTCCGTGTAATTAAAAGTTGCAGTCTTATATTATTATCTCTGTCCTACAGATGAGCAACAAAGGCTCAGAGAATTCAAATAACATAACTTGTCTAAAGTCCACACAGGTGTTTGAGTATTTGTATAAGGATCTTCCTGAAACTGATTACTTGCCTGCCCAGATAAGTAGCAGAGGAAGGACCCAGTACGTCTTCCTTTAATCCCAGTTCCTATCCCTGAGTCAACCACAAGGCAACCAACATTAACAGTCTTTTGCCTACTCTTCCGAAAATATTTCATGTATAGAATATAAGAAACTATATACTTATATGTACACACATATTATATAAATATTACACAAATGTAAGCATAATATATGAATACATAGTGATTTGTGCCTTGATTTTTTTCACTTAATATATCTTGGAGATAATTCCTTATTATTATAAACATATCCATCTATTTCTTTTGTCTGATTTTTACCAACATTTTGTAATGAAATCTTTGAAGTACACAAAAAAGTTGGAAGAATGATGCAGTGAGCACCAATATGCATAGTATTTAGATTTTAAAATTAATAGTTTGCAATACTTGATTTATCACATATCTATCCTTCCATCCATCAGTTTATTTGTTTTATTTAGTACCATTCAAAATAAGTGATAGACATCAATTCACTTCATCAGGAAACACTTTAGCAGGCATATCACTAATGAGAGTTAAGTGTTTGTTTATGGTTCTTTTCCTAAGGTGAAATTTACATAAAATGAAATCTACAAATCTTAAGTGTAATATTCAATGAGTGCTGAAAAATGAATATAGTATGTAACTCAAATCTCTGTCAAAATATAGAGCATCATATCACTCCAGAAAATTCCCTAATGCCTCATTCCCAGGCACATCTCACCAGGGCAATGTTCTGAGTTTTTTCCATGGTAGATTAATTTTTCTGGTCCTAGAACTTTATGTAAGTGGCATCATACAGTGTGTACATTTTTGTCTAAGGCTTCTTTTATTCAGCATAATATTTTTGAGATTTTTATATATTGTTTTGTGTATCAGTAGTTTCTTTTTAATTACTAAGCTGTATTCCATTGCATAAATATGCAATATGCATTATCTTACATTTATGTCACTGATCCATATCAAATTAATGTTTATTTATGCTGTGAGATAGGGGTCGTGTTTCATTATTTTCCATATTGATAGCCAGTTTTTTTACCACCATTTGTGAAAAGCCATTCTTTTCAACATTGGAATGCTTTAGTGACTTTTTCAAAAATTAAATAACTGTTATAAGTATGTGGGTCTTCTTCTGGACTCTATTAATCCTTATGCCAGTGCCATGCTGTCTTAAGTAATGGAACTTTACCATAATTCCCCAAATAAGGCAGTGTATTTCTCCAAAATTTTTATTTTTTGAACTGCTTTCACTATTCTTGAATTCCATATGCATTTAGGGAATCAGATTGTCAATTTCTACAAAAAAGCATGGTGAGATTATGTTTAAGATTGCATTGAATCTATAGATAAATTTCAGGATAATTGACATCTAAAAATATTATCTTCCAATTCATGAACATAGCATATGTCTCTATTTATTTAGATCTTAATTTTTCTCAGAAATGGTTTGTAGTTTTCAATGTAGAGATCTTGCACAACTGTCGTTAGATTTATTTCAAAGAATATAATGTTTTTGTTGCTATTGTAAATTATATTGCTTGAATTTTATTTTCCAATTGAGGCTATTTTATATGAAAATAAAATTCATGTTATATATTAACTTGTATCCTGCTACCTTGCTAAAATGATATAAATCAATTCTAGTCATTTTATTTGTAGATTCCTCGTGATTTTCTGCATATACCTTCAGCAGATCTAAAAATAAAGACTGTTGCTTCTTCCTTGCTAATTTTTTTTCCTTGCTAATCTTTATGTCTTTTATTTTTTTTCTTTTCTCATTTACTTCTAGGAATAGATATGGTAAAAGTGGCCATTTTTCCCTTCTTCAAAAGGGAAAAGCATTTAACATTTCATCAATATTTGCTCTAGGTCTTTTGGTAAATGCCTTTTATCTAATTAAGAAAGTTTCCTTCTATATCCAGTTTGTCAAAGGTTCTTATTATGAATGAGTGTTGAATTTTTACCAAATGTTGTTTCTCCTTTATTCAATAACTATGAATTACATTGATTATTTTTTGAATTAAATTAATCCTATGTTCCTGGGATAAATAATATGTGGTTATGGTATATTTTTCTATGTTTCTGAATTCTATTTGCTCAAATTGAATTAAGGGTTTTGTACTTACATTTATGAGGGACATTGGTCTCTTGGTTTCTTTTTATATAATGAATTTCTCAGGTTTTCAAGTTAAGTTTATGTATCATAAAATGAGTTGTGGCCAGCTACAGTAGCATGTGCTTGTAATCCCAGCTACTCAGGGAGCTGAGACGGTCAATTGTTTGAGTCCAAGAGTTCAAGACTAGCCTGGGCAATATAGCAAGACCCCATCTCAAAATAAATAAATACAAAATTTTGAAAAATTTAAAAATGAGTTGTGAATTGATCCCCCTCCTCTATTCTCTGAAAAAGTTTCTTTAAGATCCATTTTATTTCCTCCTTAAAGTGTTTGATAAAATTCACCAGTGAAAATATAGGAGCCTGACATCTTCTTTTTGGACAGTTTTTACAAAAATAACAAATTCAGTTTCCTTAATCACATTTTGTAATTTAGATCTTCTATTTTATTTTTGTCAGTTTTGATAAGTTGTATTTTTTGATGAATTAGCTTTGTTATCATAAAATTTTTCATATTATTCTCTTATTATATTTTTGATAATCATAAGATTTCTAAGGATAACCCCTCTTTAATGACCGATATTGGTAATTTGCATTCTTCCTCTTACTTCCTTGATCAATCTAGCTGGGGGTCTATCGCTTCTGTTGGAATTTTCAAAGATTCTAGTTTTGGCTTTGTTCATATTCTCCAATGTTTGTTTTCTATTTCATGGATTTCTGCTTTTATCTTAATTATTTATTTACTTATATTTATTTAGAATTAAAGGTTATCTTTGCTTTTCTTTTTGTAGCTTTTTGGGGTAGAGTATTTTTTTCCATTATGAGCATTCAAAGCTATACATTTTCCTGTAAACATTGCTGTGTCTATTTTTCCACAATTTATATATGTTATAGTTTCATTATTATTATTGTTGTTAGTATTCAGTTCAAAATATTTTCTAATTTTCCTTATGATCTATTCTTTTCTCTCTTTGTCATTTAGAAGTGAGTTATTTAATCCACAAATATTTGTTTCTTTTCTAGATATGTTATTGTTATTGATTTGTAATTTAACTCCCTTGTGATCAGAGAACATACTCTGTATGATTTAAGTCCTATTAAATGTATTGGACTTCTTTTTCATTTGGTATAGACATTGGTCTATCAACACTTGAAAGGAATGTACATCCTGCACTTGCAAGGTTTAGTGTTCTATAAATATCAACAAACTCAAAGTGATTGATAAAAGTTGTTTGCATCTTCTATATCTTTACTGATTCTTTGTTTATTCTTCAATTGCCAAAAGAAGATTGTTCAAATCTCCAGCTATGATTATGGAAGTGTTTATTTTTCTCTTTTATGTTGTCAAATTTATTTTATTATTTTGAAGTTCTTTATTAGGTACATAAACATTTGTGATTATGTCTTCCCAACGAATTGACTCTCTTTAGTTGTGAAATGCCCTATTTTATCTCTGGTAATACTCTTTTATTGAAGTCTATTTTATCTGATGTTAATATAGTGACTTCTGCCTTCCTATGTGTACTGTTTACATTATATAGCTTTCTTGTCATTCACATTTTCAACCAGTTTGTGTCTTTATATTTAAATTATATCTCTAGTTAATAGTATATATTTGGGTCTTGGTTTTTATCCATTCTGATAATCTCTGAGCTTTAGTTGGAGTGCTTATTTACCATTAACAATTATTGTAACATTTGATATAGTTAGATTAAGGTCTATGATTTAACTATTTATTTTCTGATGTCCTCTGTGTTGTTTACTAATCCTTTCTTGTCCCTCATTGGATTAATTGAATATATATTTCTAGAAATCCATTTCACTTTTTCTTTTGGCTTTGTAGATATAGCTCTTTCCTATTTTTATTTTAGTATTTACTCTAAAGATTACAGTATACATCCTTAACATTTTAAGTCTACTTAAAGTTAATATTTTATCACTACACGGAATATATAGAAGCCTTGTAATTGCATAAGTCCATTTTCTCTTTTCCTAATCCTTTATGCTATTTTTGTCATATTCAGTGTATACTTACACTCAACACAATTTATTGGCTATAAGAAAAGTTGGAATTTTATATTTTATCCAAATGAAATCATTTAAGAATGTTTTCATTGTTTCATTGTTAAGAATGTTGCATTGTTAATATGTAGTTTACATATTAACACAGTGAATCTAAGAGAGGTGATATGGTAGGATCAAAAAATGTGAGAGCAAGAAGGAATCTTGAAAATCATCCAATCCAGTGTTTCCCTAGAGGCACACTATTGGCATTTTCAGAGAGATAATTCTTGATTGTACAGAACTGGCATGTACACTGCAGAACTTTTAATATCACTGGCATCTGCATGTTAAATGTCCACAATACCACTATCCATTTCCAAAATTTCCCCAGGGATATTGTACAATCTTCAGTTGAGAACCATTTTTACTCAACCCCCTCATTGTCCAGATGGATAAACAGATTCAGAGAGGATAGATAACTTGTTTAAAGTTGAACAACATGTCTTTTTTTTTTTTACAGAACTATAACTAAACCCTGGTTCTACTATGTTCTAAGACTGGTCATCAAAATATTCCAACTATAGCTAAAATTTAAAATAAACTAGGAGATATTTTTATTTCTTCTCTCCAAAGTTAATATCATATGTTGGAAAAACCACCCTGAAGAAGTTAAGAGGTGAGAGTTCTGAATATGACTGTACTATTAATTTCATGGACCTTCCATAGCCACTAAACTATTGCATAAGAGCTACATTTCCTGTTATTCTCCCTGTTAGAATAATTCAGCCACATTTGTAAAATGCTTCCTTCAAAATCTTCATTAAAAAGGCCCAATGTAACTGCAGTAGAATAATTAGTGTTTTATTTTGGCTCTATATAAATAAGTATACATTTCTATTTTTAAATTCTGAAAAACTAAATTCTCAATATTTTTTCTGGAGTGTAGACAGCATGAATACAATCTTCATGCTGCTTGCTGTCATAAGCATAACTACTCAAGCAGTTCCTAAAAGCAGCTTAGAAACTAGTTCCCACAGTTATACTGCCCACACAAAAGTTAGTCAGCTTGTCCATACATTCCCAGTAAGAGGAAGGTTCTTAAGTCAGTCTGTAGAAAATTTGAATCTATTTCATATCAGCAAGGTTGTGAGCAGGGCAGGTGGCCTGGCTTTATGATAACCACTGAACAGGTGGGACTGTGGTTCACAATGTCTGGGAAAAGAAAGAACACAAAATTTTGAACAGAAAAAGGCTAAACATTTACCAGACACTGAGATTGTGCTTCTTTCTTTGAGCAAGAAAAAATTTAGATGGGATTGAAAACAAAGTCGCAAGGCAAACACATGAATAGACATACTTAGCAGATGGATAGGGCAAAGGGGTTCTGAGTGGGTGTTGGCAGAAATTTTCATAGTTCCTGGATTCTATCCAACCAGATTGATGCTGTTTAAGTAAGTAAGGCTTTCTTTGTTAGCATTTTACAGTAATTAATAGAAATAATATTCACTAGGGTTTTTCATCACTAGGTTGCATTAGATTATTTGTTGATTTTTTCACATAACATATATTGAGCAGCCACTATAAGTGTAGCATTGTTCTAAAATGCTGGAGATATGACAGCAAAAAGGAGAAGCACTTATTCTGGTGGAACTAATGTTATACAGTGGGAATATACAAAATAAGAGGGATAGTTAGTGCAGGTGGGAGAGGTCAAGGAAGACTTATGATAAAATACAGAGAAGTGACCTGAAAGAGGTGAGGGAGAAGGCAATGAGGATATCTGGGAGAAGATGGGTTCAGACAGAGACAAAAGCAAGTATAAATCCTTAAGGTTATCATGTGCACATCTGGCACCGGGGGCCTGCCCTGCCACAGTGACCTGGTGACAACCACAGAAGAACAGGGTAGATGCAGCAGAGCAGCAGCATTAAAGGCTCAGAGTGCATTTGCCCCTCTCCTGCCGGATCAAGCTTCCAGAGTAGGACCCAAGCACACCACCCAGGCACCCATCGCTATCTTCACTAAGCACAGAGGTCTCAACAGAGGAGAACGGGTGTACTGTATCTGCTATCTGTTTCAAGCAAAGAGAAGAGGCTCCTGATGTGAAGGAACCAGCATAAAATTCTGGCAACATGAAAAAACCAGGCTGTCTCAACACCCTCATGGGATTACAACAGCTCTCCAGCAATGAACTCCAAGCAAAAAGAAATTATTGAAGTGAGAGATACGGAATTGAGAATATGGCTAGAAAGTAAGATGAATGCAATTGAGGAGATGATATAATAGAAAACCATCTCAAAGAAACCCAAAAAAGAATTCAGGATCTGAATGAAAAATTCACTAAAGAGATAGAAAACATTAGAAAAGAGATAATAGAACTTAAAGAAACAAATGGGTCATTTAGGGAATTTCAAAATACAACAGGTAGCTTTAACAACAGGTTAGATCAAGCAGAAGAAAGAATTTAATAGCTTGAAGACAAGGATTTTGAAGTTACCCAGTTAAAAAATGTAGAAAAAATAACAAAAAAATAAACAATCACTGTGAGAATTATGGGACTATGCAAAATGAACAAATATAAGAATTATAGGTATCCCCACAGGAGAAGAAGAAGAAGAAGCAATAAGCATGGAATACCTGTTTGAGAGAATAAGAGAGAAAAACTTTCCTGGTATTGCTAGAGGCTTAGATATTCAGATACAAGATGGTCATGAAAAGCCTGGAAGATTCAGAGCAAATAGGATATCACCAAGACATATAATGAGTCAAAGACTCACTATAGTGAGTCAAAGTCAAAGTGAAGGAGAAAATCCTACAAGCTGCAAGATGAAAGCAACAAGTTACTTACAAAAGAAAGCCTATTAGACTACCAGCAGACTTCTCAGCAGAGATGTTTCAAGCCAGAAGGGATTGAAGTTCCATTTTTAGGCTTCTCAAACAGAATAACTGTCAGCCAAGAATTTTGTTTCCTGAAAAACTAAGTTTCATAAGTCAAGGAGAAATAAAGTCTTTTCCAGAGAAACAAACAGTAAGGGAATTTGTCACCTCTAGACCTGCCCTACAGGAAATGCTTAAAAATCCTTTGTATATGGAAAAGAACAATTGATACCCACCAATATAAAAATATCCCAAAATTAAAGCTCACAGCTATTATAAAATAGTAACACAATGGAGAAAACAAAGCAAATAGGTATTGTTCAATACAATGAACAGAACAGTATCTCACATGTCAATGCTAATATTGAACATAAATTATCTTAATGCTCTTGTTAAAAGATATAGACTGCCTGAATGGATGAGAAAACACACCCCCAAGTATCTACTGTCTCTAAGAAATCAATCTAACTCAGAAGAATACTCACAGAATCACAGTAAAAGGATGGACAAAAGTATTCCACATCAATGGAAACCCAATGTGAACAGGAGCAGCTACTGTCATATCAGATAAAATAGACTTTAAATCAACAGTGATAAGAAAAAAGACAAATACAGTCATTATTTAATGATAAAGGGATCAATTCAGCAAGAAGATATAACAATCCAAACTATATATGCACCTAACACAGAAGCTCCCAGATTCATTGATCCCATACTACTAGATCTAGGCAAATAAATAAATAATGACATCATAATTGCTGGGACTCCGAAACTCTGCTGACTGAACTAGACAGATTATCGAGGCAGAAAATCAACAAAGAAATATTGGACTTGAACAAGACTCTAGAACAAATGGACATAACAGAAATCTACAGAACATTCTATCAAAAAACTGTAGAATATACACTCTTCTCATTAGCACATGGGACATGTAAGAAGATAGATCTTATTTTTTTTTGAGTTCAGGTATGTTTTTATTTTTTTATTTCTGCATATTATTGAGGTACAAATGTTTAGATTATGTTGCCCTTGCTCCCCCCAAGTTGGAGCTTCAAGCGTGTCCATCCCCCAGATGGTGCGCATCACGCTCATTATGTATGTATATACCCATCCCTCTTCCCCTTTACATTAGCCCACAAAAAAGGTCTCAACAAATTTAGAAAAATGAAAATCATTCCATGTATCTTCTCAGATCACAGTGGAATAAAACTAGAAATCAACTCAAAGATTAACTCTCAAATCTACACAAAGTGATGGAAATTAATCAACCAGGTCCTAAATGATCCTTTGGTCAATGAAAAAATTAAGATGGAAATCAAAAGATTCTTCAAACTGAACAACAATCATGACATAAGCATCCAAAATATATGGCATGCAGAAAAAGCAGTATTAGGAGGAAAATTCATAGTCTTAAATGCTTACATCAAAAAGACAGAAAGATCACAAGTTAACAACCTAATGTCACACATTAAATGAACAGGGACATGAAGAATAAGCCAAACCCAAAGCTAGCAGAAGAAAACAAATAACAAATCTTGGACAAGAACTAAACAAAATGTAAACAAAAAATACAAAAGATCAATGAAACAAAAAGTTAGTTCTTTATAAAGATAAACAAAATTGGTAGACCTCTAACTAGATTAAACAGAAATAGAAGAGAAGATACCAAAATAAGGTCAATCAGAAATGAGAATGGAGACATAACAACTGGTACACCAGAAACACAAAACATCATCCATGAATATTACAAAAACCTTTATGTACACACACTAGAAAATATAGAGTAAATAGATAAATTCATGGAAACACACAACTTCCCAAGCCTGAATCAGGAAGCAGCAGAAATCCTGAACAGACTGATAGTGAGCAGTGAGATTAGAGCAGTAAAAAAAAAAAAAATCTACCAACAACAGAAAAACCCAAGACCAGACGGATTCACATCAAAATTCTACCACACCTACAAAGAAGAACCAATACTCATGCTTAAGAAATTATTCCATAACATTGAGAAGGAGGGAATCCTCCCTAACTAATACTATGAAACCAGTATCACCTTGATATCAAAGCCATGGAAGGATCCAACAAAGAAAGAAAACTACAGACAAACATCTCTTATGAATATAAATGCAAAAATCCTCAAGAAAATACTAGGAAATCGAATTCAATAGCACATGAAAAAGGTAATTCGCCATGATCAAATGGGTTTCATCGCATGGAGGCAAGGATGGTTTAATATACACAAACATGATTCACCACATACACAGAAGCAAAAACAAACACCATATGATAATTTCAGTAAGTGCATACAAACCTTTCGATAAAATCCAGCATACTTCTTGATAAAAAACCTCAACAAACTAGGCAAACTGGGAATACACCTGATAATTATAAAAACCATGTATGACAAACCCATGGCCAATATCACACTGATTGAGTAAAAGTTTAAAGTACTTCCTGTGAGGACTGGAACAAGACAAGAATGCCCACTGTCACCACTTCTATTCAACAGTGAACTGGAAATCCTAGCCAGAGAAATCAGGCAAGAGAAAGAAATAAATTATCCTGATCAGGAATAATAGATCAAACTATTCCTGTTTGCTGATCATATGATCTTGTATCCAGAAAACCCTAAACACTCCACCAAAAAGACTCCTACAATTGATAAATAAATTCAGCTAATTTTCAGGTTACGAAATGTATACAAAATTAAGTAGCACTTCTATATTGTAATAACAATCAATTTGAGAGTCAAATCGAGTTCTCAATACCATTTACAATATATACAAAGAAAATAAAATATGTAGGAATATAATTAACCACAGAGGTGAAAGATATTTACAAGGAGAACTACAAAACACTGATGAAAGAAATCACAGATGACACAAGCAAATGAAAAAACATCCCATCTTCACGGATTGGTAGAATCAAAATAATTAAAATGTCAAAAGTGCCCAAGATAATGCACAGATACAATGCAATTCACATCAAAATATCAATGTCATATTCCACAGATCTAGAAAAACATATTTCTATGCTTCATTTGGAACCAGAAAAGAGCCTGGATAATCATAGCAAACTTAAGCAAAAAGAAAAAATCTGGAGGCATCACATTACCTGACTTTAAATTAGACTACAAGGTGATAGTGACAAAAACAGCACGATGCCGGTATAAAAGAAAAGATATAAATAAACAGAACATAGTAGAGAACACAGAAATAAAACTATATACCTATGACCAACTGAACTTTGACAAAGCACACAACATACACTGTAGAAAGGTACCCTACTTATTCAATAAATGATAATGGGATAATTGGATAGCCACATGCAGAAGAATGAAAGATGAGCACAATCTCTTGCCATATACAAAAATTAATTAAAGATGGATAAAAGACTTAAATGTAAGCCGTGAAATCATAAAAATTTTAGAAGTAAATGTAGGAAAAATTCTTGTAGACATTGGCTTAGGCAAAGTATCTATGAAAAAGAACCCCAAAGCAAATACATCAAAATAAATAAATGGGACTTAATTAAATGAAAACCAAAGGAAATAATCAGCAGAGTAAATAGACACCCTACAGAATGAGAGAAAATATTTGTAAACTATACATCTGACAAAGGGCTAATATCCAGAATCAACAAAGAACTCAAACAAATCACCAAAAAAAAAAAAAAAAAAAAAACCAAACAACTTCATTAAAAATTGCAGGAAAAGACATGAACAGAATTTTTCAAAAGAAGATAGACCAATGGCCAAATATATGAAAAAATGCTCAACATCACTAATCATCAGTGAAATGCCAATTAGAGCCAAAATAAGATATCATCTTACCCATATCAGAATGACCAATATTAAAATATCAAAAAATAATAGAAGCTGGCATGGATGCAGAGAGAAAGAATCACTTATGCACTGTTGATGGGACTGCAAATTAGTACAACCTCTATGGAAAACAGTATGGAGATTTCCTCAAAGAAATAAATGTAGACTTACCATTTATTTCAGTAATCCCGCTACTGGATATCTACCCAAACGAAAAAAACTTATTTTGTCAAAAGGACACCTGTACTTCAATGTTTATTACAGCACAATTCACACACAATTGCAAAGACATGGAATCAACATATATATTCACACACACACACACACACACACACACACAAACCATGGAATACTACTCAGCCATAACGAGGAATGAAATAATGTCTTTTGCAGCAAGTTGGATGGAACTGGAGACCATTATCCTACATGAAGTATCTCAGGAATGGAAGAACAAACACCACATGTTCTCACTATTAAGTGGGGGCTAAAAAAATCAGTATACATGGGCACAAGGAGATGTAAAAGACATTGGAAAGCAAGAAGATGGGAGGTTGGGAGGGGGGTGAGGGACAAAAACTTATGATCGGGTACAACGAACACTATTCTGGTAACAGGGACACTAAAAACCCAGACTTTTGTATTATACAACGTATCCGTGTAACAAAATATAATATTTATACCCTCTTATATTTTGAAATTAAAAGAAGAAAACAATCACAGGAGGAAAACCATAAAATTCATAACCATGTAGAAATCAAACAACACAGAACATATGCTTAAGCAACCAGTGGATCAACCAAAAGTCACAAGGAAAATTAGAAAATATTTTGTAATGAATGAAAATTGAAATACAGCCTACTAAGATATATGACTTACAGTGAAAGCAGTTCTAAGGAGGGAAACTTATAGCA
The DNA here is from genome assembly GCA_963575035.1 of Avahi laniger. Classification (NCBI taxonomy): domain Eukaryota; kingdom Metazoa; phylum Chordata; class Mammalia; order Primates; family Indriidae; genus Avahi; species Avahi laniger. The sequence goes on from CAUYSK010009487.1 coordinate 45,409, forward strand.
AAAATCCCACCTAATGTGCACAATGAACACTATTTGGGTGATGGGCACATTTATAGTCCTGACTCAAGCCATGTAAACAAAAACATTTGTACCCCCTTAATATTTCGAAATAAAATAAATAAGTAAATAGAAATGAGCCAAAGACC
>CAUYSK010009489.1:0-12765 GCA_963575035.1 Avahi laniger
GAGTACATGTGGTGTTTATTTTCCCATTCTTGTGATACTTCACTTCACCATCCAGGGCTCCAGCTCCATCCAGGTTAATACAGGAGATGGTACACCATGTTTTTTAATGGCTGAGTAATACTCCATGGTATACATATACCACATTTTATTAAACCACTCATGTATTGATGATGTACTTGCATTGTTGAGAGTATGAATTTAAAGACAATACCCAAAGTTACTTGAAGATGTATATGGGAACAAAGATGTGTATCTAGATATATAGATAGCAATCACAGTCTAGAATGATTTTCTAAAACACTTCAATTTCAAATATGCTTTTTCATTGTTTAAGTAAACTTCTATATCTCTGATAATTTTCATTATTCCAGCAATTAATCTATCATTTACACTTAAAATATAAAAATGTTTTTCAGGTGTCATTTTTAAATTTAAAATATCATCAAACATATTTTACAACTACATTACGTTCAAAAGAGATTTGGAGACTTATATCATCAGTTTTTTCTTCTCTCTCCTATTTTCAGCCTTACCTTACCCAGGACTGTAGCAGCTAATGCCTCTCTCTGTCTTTGCTTAAACACCACCCTCTCAGGAGGCCCTCCTTTACTGCCCTTTTAAAAACTGAAAACTTCTCTTTGATTACCACTCCTACAGTCTGAGTTCCCTCTTCTGTCTATTTATCACCAGTTGATATTCTACACATTTTACCTATTTATTTATTGCCTGGTTACCCCTGCAAAAATACAAGTTCTACAAGGGTTGGAGGTGTTCTGTATTTTGTTCACCTGTAAATCTTCAGCATCTAGCAGACTCTGTGGTATATAATTGGCTTCCATTAAATCTTTGTTAAATAAGTGGGTCCCTCCCTTAATTTCAATTGCCATTTTAATATGATTTCCAAATTTGTTTCTCTAGCCTTGATCCTTTTTCCAGGTTGAAAATCCATATATTCAACTATCTGCTTAAATCACCCCTAAACATCTCAAACTCAACACACTCAAGACTGAATTCATCATCTTGCCTCCTAACACCTCCGCATCATCCTCTCTGACTCCTGTGATCTCATATAATCTCCTCTGTGGTGAATATCAAGCATCTCTCCAGACATCAGGTGAAAAATCCTGAGTTTTATGCCACAAATTCTTGTTGCTAGATCCTTATCTGCTCTTGCATTAGTCTCCTCCTTCCTCTTGCCTTTCTTGGTGCCCTGCCTGGGGGACCTTTGTCCAGATGAATACAATGGCCTCTTAATTGATTTCTCAGTCTATATTCCACACTGCCAAAAATCCAAATCTGGTTATGTCATTCCCTCTCAGAAACAGTCAGTGGATGCCATGATTATAAATTAATAATTATAATAAAGAGACTGCCATGATTTGGCCTCTATTCACATTCACAACCTAATATTTTTATATATTTTTAACTCAATGTCAACTTTCTTCCAATTCACAGGTTTCTTTATTTATCCACACTCTCACTCATGTTGCTCCTTTAACAAAGAAAACCATTCTCCAGTTTGCAAACTCCAACTCATCTTTTAAGACTTAGTCAAAGCTCTTCTCCTCTTCTTCTTTGCTCAGACTTTACAGCTCTCATTTCTACTGTGTTCAGTATACGCTCAATCATAGCGCTAAGCATTCATTGTACTCATTTTTATATATTTCTACCCTGCATTATTAGACTATAAGCTTAGAGAACAGAGTCCACATCTAACTCATCTTTGCAACCTCAGAGGCCCTCATAGTAGGGGAACATGAACACTTAAATAAATGAACAAATGAAGAACTGCAATTTGATCAACACTTATGTGCACATATGGTAGTAACATTCATCAGGTGTCAGGCAGGTGGGAAGAGGGAGGAGGGGTTGGGTATATTCACACCTAATAGGTATGGTGAGCACTGTCTGGGGGATGGACGTGCTTGTAGCTCTGACTTGAGTGGCGCAAAGGCAATATATGTAACCTAAACATTAGTATCCTCATAATATTCTGAAATAAGAAATATATATATATGTATATATATTTAAAAAGAAAGAACTGCAAGTTTGGGTAGAAGTATAAAAGAGAATGTGAAGGACCTTAACTGTTTAGAATGTATAAAAAAAGAGAATATAGAGCCATTGTAAGTTTAGGAACAAGAAAGTGACAGAATAAAATTACTTTTCAAGAATATTTTAAATCTAATATCAGCATCAACATGCTTCCAGAGGAGAAAAGGTAAGGTCTACAAATCAGGAAACTGCTAAAGGAAACTGGAAATAAGACAGGGAAAAAAATATAACAAAACTGTCCCAAGCCATCAGTTTGAATTTGTTGCCCTCATTGCATCTCTCTGTGTCGTGGTATTTATAACACCTGAAGACCTCCTGTGTACTTCTCTAACTCTCCCATGGGACTGCCGTCTTCCAAGGCCAGGGCTGTGTATTATTTGTCACCACGATGCAAATATTTGCCACAGTGTCTGACAAATGGCAGATACACGAGAGATTCACACGAATGAGTTAAGAAGAAACACAACAGTTCAGAATAGGTTAATGGCAATGGGAAAAAAGGAAGACAATGTGAAGTGTCAATGGAAGATTTTCTGCTGCTGCGACTCAGTCTTGTTTCCTGGTGTTCTAGGCATGGGCTCAATGCTCAGTCATTACACGCTATCTCTTCATTTCATCAGATATCTTCCTTTTTCTCTCCTGATTGCTAAATCTCTTCTTCAGTGCTTGGCTGGCTTTTTGGTAAATAAGTATTCAATACATTCTGACTGAACTATATTCTAAGACTAGGCTTTTGACAGCCACTCTTCCTGCTAATCAATCCAAAACACGCCCTTAAAATCTATACTTAACAACCACCACATCCATGTTTCTCCAAAATGATTTCCTCTCTCATTTTCAACCCATCCACTTACACTTGCTTTGAAATCAGCACCCACTACCACATCCTCCCACCCCACATTCTCTCAATGCTCTTTTACTTAAATTGTGAATGAATACCCAGACTCTTCCAGGCCCTTCTCTCCTCAGCCTCTTCTGAAAGTATAACTTATCCTGAAAATTTGGACCTTAAATCTATGATCCCTGGATTCCCACCAAAGTGACTTTAAGTAGAATTCTATTTTTTACTTGAAGCTAACTTATTTTCATGACCCGATCAGAAAGCAAAGGCTCAAGTGTCGAACTGTGCAAGTTTTGACCATGTCAGAGTTTGTGGTTGCTGTATATTTGCTCTAATACAGTGAAAGGCATCAAATTAGACCTATGTATCTATGAATACATATTTATGTATGTATGTAAATACATATAGTTTTAAGGTGATCTAATGTTTTTTGATAATGAAAGTGATATATAGTTATTAGAAAAAAAATTACACAGATAAAGTATAATAAAAAAATGTTAAAAATATGAAATTCTGTTATCCAGAGATACTAATTGTCAACATTTTATGAATAGTCTTTCTAGACATTTTTTCAAGTTCCATACAAATGTAAACATATATATATGAGATTATTAATATATACATATACATATTCCCAAATAAGCTGATGCTATGTTTTCAGACTTTGAAATTTGTATTTGTTATTTTTAACAATGCATTATGGAACTCTTTTCATGATAAATATGAATATATATCTAAATCATAATTGTTAAATGTTGCTTAGCATAGTGTTATGTCAATATGTAATTAACCAATGCTGATACCTTAATATTTTGGTAGTTTCTCTCTTTTTTTATAAAAAATATTATAGTCCATGCTATGATGCTTGTTTCTGCACATATATCTTGGTGCTCTTGTCTGATTAGATGCTTTAGACAAATTCCCTGAAGCAGAACTTCTAATCCAATGATCCATAAGATTTTTACATTCTAAATGCCTGGCTATTTTAATAACTTCCTTTCCCTCCAGATTCCTTGATGGCAAGAGATGAAGGCTAGGCATCCCTGTGGATTGCAACTTCGTACAAAAAAAAAAATCGGATCTGGAATAACATCTTTAAAAACAAGAATTTGATTCTTATAATGACTAATACTGCTTATTATGGATCTTTTTTTGGTATTGTAATTACATGGACTGAAGAGAGGTTAGAAGGATTGAAAAGTGTATCTTTAAGTAACTTAATAACAAAAGGGCTCATTGTGTCTGTCCTTCTCAAATAACTATATTAGAATAGAACATGGGCTATGAATATTAATGATAGTAAACTTCAGGGAAAATCCTTCCAAATACTACTTTCAAACAGAAGAACTGTTAACCATGGAGCTAAATTTAATCAGTCTTGTTTGGTGGTTTTTAGGGCCAAGTAGGAAGTTGTAAATTGAGGGACCTGAGCACTGAACATAAATCTTCAATTAAAGTGCACAGAATTGGGTCTTGCACATAGTATGTCCACAAATCATGCACAGATAGTATTAATTATTGTAGCCTTTCTAACACATTTATTGCATCATATACAGAAGCCTGATGCTGAAGGCATTGACAACATTTTCACTATTTCAAAAGAGTATTTTAAATGACTAATATACAATAAAATAAGAAGAAAAGAAAAGCACCACTGAAATTTAAATTCTCAATTGTAAGGAATTTTACATTTCTGGTGCTCATGGTTACTGTAATTTGAACCCGTTGTGCACATATAATAATTTAGAGTTAAGTGCATATTTGATAATATAAAATGGTATATATGCTCAAGGGAAGAAGAGTTGCAATTGCTGTGAGAAACAGAACTCTGAATTTCCTGATTTTTGTGTCGTGAAATCTCAGCCATCAGGTTGCATTAGCATGATTTTCTACATTTAATAATAGATTGTTGTATTGTTGCTTTCAAGAGAGAAAGGATTTCTCCTGCTTCTCCTAATATATTTAAAGTGAGAAAATTTATTTTAAATTGAACTAACTAGAAAACACAGGTTCTTTATCAGATATAAGTGACAATCAATAAGCCCATATTCTGCCTCCAATTAAATAATTTAACCAAAATAGTAGTTAAAGTGTTCTTAATTTTTAAAATGTGAAATGTATATTAAGTGGTTGACAGACACAACAACTATAAATTATCTTATTGAAAAGACATCCTTAAGCATATTATTTAAAAAATCTTTCACACAAAGGCCTTTCCTCTAATGGCTACCAGATTCTGCAGGAATAAGCAGGCACTGTCTGCATCTCTACAGAAGGGAGGCCACTACAGTTGTGACTGCATTTTTCTAAACATCATCATCTTCTTCTTTATAGTCAAAAATAGTTTTTTCCAAGTTAAGGAAATTTGGGGGCTCAAGAAGGTTAAGTAAATTGCTCACAGTCACAGAGAAAGCTGAGATTGAAACCAGCCAAGTCTGTTGGTCCCCCAAATCCTTGTGCTTTCTATTATAGCCACATAGGCGCCTGGCCTGCCTTATTGTCCATGGCCTGACTCAAGTATACAAACTCATCAAGGAGAGCTAATTTTGATAACAATCATCATATTCAACAGTGTAAGGACCACTGATAATGGTGAATTGTCAGTGGCATCTCCATGCAAGAAGGTAAGAACTTGTGGGGCTTAGTTCCTGCATTGCAGTTGGGTGGGATTGAGGGAGAACTAGTCTATTTTGCACCATGACAATCGATTGGCAGAGAGTGGGCACAGCTTAAGTCACAGAGGACTTTCTATGTGCCAGGTGCCACTCTAAACACTTATGATATTAACACATCTAATTCTCATGCCAACACTGTGATGAAGTTATTATGATTATCCTGACTTTATAGATTAGAACTCTGAAACACAGAAAGGCTATGCAACATGTCTCAGTCCCTACAACTATGAATTGGTAGAACCAGAATGTGACCCCAGGCTGTTTGGTCTCAAAGTTGGTGCTCTTAACCACTGTGGAAGAAGACAAGAGTGTTGTGAGCACAATGAGAAGACTGCACATGGACCAGTGTGTGCTTTTCCTCTGTTTGTCCCTGCCCAGTCACACATAACTCCCCACAGAGGAACCCAGTGCCTCTTCAAGATAACGTAACATCTTGAAAACAAACGAGCAACAACAAAAAGCACAAACTAATTTTGAACACCATTTCCACCTATAAAGAATAGTTTTTTTTTTGTTGTTGTTGCAAAAGACATGGTTTTATTCCATCTGGTTTTTTGCATTCATCTTCATTTCATGGAACCAAAACCTTTGGCCTGGACCAGGCTAGGACCTAGTGGTGACAGAAGAGATTTCAGGCAGATTAGTGCTGTGACTGTCTTTAAAATATTGCTTTTCGGTCCTTCTGTTGGTGGTGATTCCATAACCTGCTCCAAAACCATTTTTACATGCCACTTGCTTTCATAACCTCTGTCTAACAACTCGCCCATTTCTCTTGCAGGGAACTTGACTGTATTTTCTCCTATAATTGTGACCACTTTGTCACCATCACCTTAGAATGACCTATTATATGACTTAATTGGATACTTAATTGTGCCTCAGGCTTCTCTTCCACAACTTTAAATTCCCCCATGAATTTCCAGCTTCCTCCATGAGACTTATTTGGCAGAGTTGTTTCCAGGTATTAGAATATGATAATGGTAAATCAAGTAATATATTCTAATTCATATTATCATCTTAGCACTAAGGAAAAAGTTATTTTCTCCCTTAAATGTACAAATTTATCAAGTCCTAGCAAGGAGGAGGGAGGAATAAGACTTCATCAAAAAAAAAAAAAATCTTAATGATTCTAAAAATCCCAGAAAACAGCCCCTCTTCCCTTCCTCCCACCCTTCCAAATTTTCCAATTCATCACTTGAATTAACCTCCTAAGCACTAAAGCCATCAGATAGCTGAGGCACTATCTGGTCCATCAGTGGAGCCCAGCCGCTCCGAGGAGGCCGCGCTGAGCAGTGAGCGCGGGGCCTCCGCTGTGTGAGCTTTGATAAGCTGAGCAGAGCCTGGCACACGCACTGCAAGGCAATTAAAACCGCAAAAGGGTTCTCTCCTCACCGTTCCTCTTTCTTCTTCCTCCAAACTTGAATAAAAATGATTTTATAAGTTATTCTTTTCAGAACTAACCACTCGAGGAAAATAAAAAAAAAAAAAAAGAAAGAGAGAGAAGGAAAGAAAAAAAAGTCGCTCTTGAGAACTCATTATTAGCATGAATTTCCAACACTCCAACAATCATTACAGATCCACACAAGAGGGAAGGCAATGGAAGAAAAGGACAGAAGGGAGTTTTATCTCAAGGCATGCAGGAAAGAGGGAAATGTTCTCCATTGGTTTACAGCCTGGTAAGCATTAGGAAGCCCTGTCAGGACTCATTCTTTGAAAGGCAAACCTTCAACCCTAAGATCTAACTCAAGTCTTGAATGGCAGGAATAAATCTCTGCATTCTCCACTAAGGCAAGCAGTGTGCCCTGAAGCCTATCGGGCAGCACTTTCAAATAGCAAGTCGAATAACCAAGACCCCACAATGAATTTTAATAAAGGGGGAGGCCTTCCTAGAGAGTTTAGCAAGAACTCTGAGGAGGGCTGCAGATCGCCAGACAAAAATGTTGGGGAAATAAAACAAAACAGAAAATTAGGGAGAAGAAAAAAAATCAGATGTTAAGACATAAATCAAGGTACACTTTTAGAGGTTGCTCCATAAATGTATGTTACATGAATTAAGAGCTCACTTGCTAAGATGTGCATACAGGAAAGTTAGATTTGTGTATTTATTGTGCAAAGATGAAGCAAATATGTCTCAGATCCCAAAACTACTGAGGCTAGCATAACAACCACTAAAATCATCAGCCATCTTTGAGGAGATAAAAAACCTAAAGATTAAAACTCTCTTGCCTCTGAAAGGGAACATGGAAGAAAATATTTGGACTTTAATTTTAACTGGGTGAACAGGAGAACTGATGAATCACTAACAATATGAATCACTTAGTCAGTCAGAAATTTGATTCATTAAATATCTGATATAAAAGCAAATGACAATTGTCATTTGACAGTTATGACTTATGACATTCTGACATTGTACCATATAAGGAATCTTTTCCCCAAAACATCTCTTCTTCCCTGTACCGAACCACACTTCACCTAACCAACCTACCACTCCTACGTACTTAAGGCAAAATAAAAATTATAATTACATTGCTTTCTCTGGCCCAATGGAATTGTGACATTATAAAGTAATGATAAGAAGCCATGTCTCACACATTCGAGTTTGAAGGGTGAGGGCAGCATCCTCTGAAAAAGGTGGAATAAAGTAAGAGAATGTGTACAAAGAGTAGGAGAAAAACAAGAAACATGAGTGACAGAATGCAACTGGGGAGGTCAAGTGCAGAGAGACTGGAAATACATGAACAAAGATCCTTTGTCTTTACAATGGAAAAGGATTTATTTTCAATCTCCAAGACTGTACCTGATGCCTTTTGGAGTACATCATTTTCCCCAGCTCCTTGCCGCATGCATTTAACCAATCACGATTCCTTCGTGCCTTCTGCCATCTAAAGATTTGCACTAACGAAGATCAGTAAAAGAAGCAGTTCAGTTTAGCATGGAGCAAGTGACAATCAACTTGCTAGGCATTATAGCTACATATATGAATATAACACAGTAGCTTTCTTGAGAACTTTTAGGCTAGTTGAAAAACTAGATATATAAATAAGAAATTTCAATATACCTGGTGTGGTGGAAGCTCACAGGGGTAGCATTTCACTCAGATTAGAATAAAGGTGGAAGAGGAAAACAAAGAAGACTTCTTAGAAGAAATGAAGTTCTAAAAGTTGAAAATGAAGAAAGGACAGAATATTTCATACCAGGTGAGCAAAATGTAAAATTCGATAAGCATGCGATAACAACACAACACCACAGTACAAGTTACTTGACATTATTAGAGTGTGAAGTTTCAGAAACTGCAAGATATGAGCATAGAGAGGTAAGCAGTGGCCGGATTACAGAGCAATATCCCTACACTTGGAGATGACCTTGACTTGTACACATCATTTCCATTTATCATCCCACAGCCTTGAGCTTAGTCAAAGGGGCAGAACTAGCTTCAAGGTAGGCTGGAAAATGTCTGCAGTTAAGTAACCAATGGTCCAGGAACAAAGGAAAGATAGACATGAAGAGAAAAATTGGCAGTCTGCAATTTATTTTATCCTATTGACAATAGATAGCTATTGAAGGATCTGAAACAGCAAAATGTTGTAACTATATCAGAAACTCAGAGACTATTTTTGTAGAGATATAGAGAGTGTATTGCGCAGTATAATGGAATCAGGGAAATGAGCTAGCAGAATGACTGAGGTGCTGATAGAGCTCTGCTCGACCTGGTAGAATGGTGCCTGGAGTTGAGATTAAGTTAATTTAAAGGAGGGGGGATAAAAAAGGTTATCTTTTATGCTTTCTTAACGAAGATTTGAAAATTGTTGCCATGTATGTTTCCATCATCCCACTGCCTTTAGGCAAACATTCCTTTTTCCAAATCAAATGAAACTGGCATTATCAGTGTGAGTTCCAGGCAAAGGAACAGTTTATGCAAAGACCTTGACAAAAATAGAGAATACGGCAGCTATTAACAAACGAAGATCCTTCACAGAGGTAGAGAGTAGAATGACGGTTACCAGAGGCTGGGAAGGGAAAGGGGGAGGGCTGAATAAAGAGAAGTTGGTACAGAGGTACCAAAAATACACTTACATAAGAGGAATAAGTCCTAGTATTTGGTAGTACAGTAGGGAAATTATATTTAACAATAATTAATTGTATATTTCAAAATAGCTAGAAGAGAAAAATTGTAATATTCCCAACACTAAAAAAGATAAATGCTTGAAGTAATGGATATTTCAATTGCCCTGATTTGATCATTACACATTGTCTATTTGTATCAAAATATCACATATATTTCATAAATATGTACGACAATTATATATCCACAAAAATCAAACAAAAATCTAAAAAGAATAAAGAAGAGAACCAATACCATAGGGAAAAAAAGAGAATTCTTATGAAAGGAAAATTTAAAACAATCATTCTGAATGAGATTTCAGAGAATATTGCATCAATAAAGTAAAAATATGCTGCTATGAAAAAAGAATTGAGAGCCAAAAGGTTTCTTGGAATTTAAAACTGTGCTTCCAGAAATAAAATGTTTTAAAACCATAAAAAAAAAAAAAAACCCCTGAACATCTTACAGCCTGCTGTAGGTGGTATTGGTGAGAAAGGAGTCAGGAGTGACAGGCAGGGTATAGCTTCTGAAGCCTCTTTTGGTCTATGCTAAGGACTTTGGGCTGTATCAGGTAATGCACAACCATTGCAGCAGGGTAGACAGAAAAGGTGCATCATCAACATTTTTGTTGTTGAAATCACCTGGATGCAGGATAGGAATTGGATTGGAGGCGAGAGGGGCACAACTGCAAACAGGAAGACTAGTTAGGAGGCTACTGTAATTACCCAAGCATGAGAGGATGGTGACTGAAATTAGAGTCCACATGATAAAATTATCTAGGAGAAGTCGATCAACTGAAAAATGGGCAGGGATCATAGGTTCTCACATACGTAGGTAATTTATAGTCAAGGGAGGAAGGTGGACAAAAGTGTACTTAAGAAAGCAGAAGTCCTACACTGACTCGGGAACCAGTGGAAGGAAGATTATCAGAATACTGCACAAAGGGAGTAGTGAAGAAGGTGTGAGCCAAAGGTACTGGTTTGAAGACAGACACTGAAGGGCCATCCATCAAAAGCAGCTCAGCCGTTCAGTCCCACTGATAACAGGTGATGAAACCTGATCCATAAAACATTCCCAGGATGTCCCTGAATTGAGGTATTGGAGGATTTTACTCACGCTGAATAAAAATCACTTCCAGTACTTGAACTCTTAACAGATTATCTCTCCTCCCACTTGTCTACTACTACTCACGCACACACACACACACACAAACACACACACACACACACACACACACCCCTTTTAAAGTATATAGCTGCACTAATTATGCACAAGGTGAAAAAAGCAAGAGACCATCCATAGCATATTTGCTGCTGTTATGACTGATTTACTCATTCAATCATTCATTTATACATTTAATTTCAGTATTCATAGTACTCATTTAAGTAGTTTTAGACAACGTCGTCAAAACAAAAACAAGAGGAGATACATGATCTCTTTTCAATGACAATCAAGCTTAAAATCATAAAATTCCAAATTTGGGAAGGGACCTTAGAGGTTAGCACATTCCCCTCTCTAAATCACTGTGATACTCGACCACAACATCCAGTTACGTGTGGACGAGCCTCTGAAGGATTCCTGTGACAATGGGTCTTCTACAACCGGGTAGCTTATTACTAAATATTAATTTCTTGAACCAAAATCTAGTTTCTAAATTTTATCAAGTAAACTAATTTTTGTCATTTAGAATCAAAAAGAATAAAATTCAATCTTTCATTCTATAGCACATCAAAAATTTGAAGACTTTCTATTCTTAACCCCATCCCAACCCCGATTCTAATTTTTAGGTTAAATATCAACAGTTATTCTACTATTTCCTCATATGTCATAAATTTCAGACACCCCACCACTCTGCTCACTTTCAACTGTGTGCATCTTACATCTGTTAATGTTCCCTTTAATCTGTATGGAGAGAACTAAATGTGGTACTTCAGGTATGGACACAGTAGCTGGAATAGAGCTGTTCTTTTGCCTCCATTGCTCGAGAAATTTTAATTCTAGGACTTCTATTTGGTCAGTCTGGAAAATCAGACACTTTGACCCACTGACAACTATACTTCAGATAAATTATAAAGATACTCTAAAATACGTGGCCTAAATACCCAGTTCAAAAATTTAGAAAAGTAACATCAGAATAAACTCAAAGAGAATAGAAAGAAAAAGATTCAAAAACACAGTAGACTATGTTAATAAAGTAAGAATTAATGATAAAATAAACACTATAAAAACAAAACGTATTACTGAGAAAAGGCTAAAAATTAGACAAAACTTTGTCAGAAATAATCAAGAAAATAGACAAAACAGACATGCAGGGTTTAAAATTATAATAATACAAGTATGTGAAAAATTTTATGTCGGTAAATTTGAAAATTTAAGAAAATTTCACACATCCCATACAAACATAACATATCAATACTGATTCAAGAAGAGCTAGAGGGCTATGATGGTTTTATAATCAATCATTAAAAAACATAATGAAACCAGGCGCGGTGATTCACACATGTAATACCAGCAATTTGGAAGGCCAAGCCAGGAGGATCTTTAGAGGCTAGGAGTTTGAAACCAGCCTGGGCAACATAGGAAGACTCCTTATTTACAAAAATTTAAAAATTTAGCTGGATGTGGTGGCATGTGCCTGTAGCCCGAACTACTTGGGAGGCTGAGGTGGGAGGATCGCTTGAGCCTAGGAGTTCAAGGTTGTAAGGTTTCAGTAAGCTGTGATCATGCCATTGCACCACAGCCTGGGTGACAGAACAAGACCCTGTCTCTGAAAAAACAAAAACAAAAAACAACAAGAGCAAACAGTTAAAAATCTTTCTACAAAGAAAAGATTTAACTTAGGCAATTTAACAGAATGTTCTATCAAACTTTCTAAAAGTCATTCTAACCTTATAAAAATTACTTCTAGTGAACAGAAATGAAGAAAACTTACCTAATTTTATGAGGCTAGGATAACATTAAAAGCAAAACCAAGCAAGGATCATGCGAGAAAGGAAAAGTATAAACCAATCTCAATCATAAACTTATAAATAGATACGAAAATCCCAAACAAAACACTGACAAAAAAAATTCCTGAGAGTGTGAAAAAGATAATA
>CAUYSK010009490.1:0-10347 GCA_963575035.1 Avahi laniger
CCCAAAATTATTAATTTAATTCACATTTTCAGATATATTTGAGTGGACCTTGGTATATACACTCTTAAATTTTTAAAATTAAAAAAATTTTGAACTTTTTAGAATATCTTCTATATCTGTGGTTATACCCCTCCGAATCACAAATTCTTCTTTTTTTTTTAGTAATTTATCCTTTTTGTATTACATAAATTGTTTAAAAATTTGTCTTATTTCTTTTCTGATGAATTATTTTATGGATCAATTTACCAGTTTTGTTTTTTCTTTTACTGATTTTATCTTTATTATTTCTCTCTCTGATTCTTACTTGCATAGTATTTGTCTAGTCTAACTTCTTGAGTTGAATTCTGAACTAAATTAATTTCATTTTTTATATTTACTAATATATGTTTATATAAGTCTAATAATAAATTTTCTGCAATAATCTCTAGCACTACTCCATAAATTTGGATGTTACCTCTCCATTAATATTATTTATTAACCATCTCTGACTGAATTTGATTTCCTTTACTGATATAAGAATTTTAAAGGTTATTTTTTTTAATTCCAGTTGTTTAAGGTAATTTATTTCTATATTTTCACTATTAAGATTATCAACTAATTTTTTCAAAATATCATCAGTATTACATTTTTTAATGTTTTGTGTCCTAACATGCAATCACTTTGTATATGTAACTTGAACAAATGAAAACAATTTTTTCTTTATAAAGTTAAAGAAATTATGTTGTATTTGCTCAGATTTATTGATTATATACTTCAGATTCTCTACATTTTAATATGAGTTGTCTATTTTATCTGTCATGATTATATGAATAAAAATACTATTATCGTGTACCTGTTGGTATCTCCTCTCCATTCACATAATTTATACTTTGCAAATTTTGTTTTTAATAATATTTTCTTAATTATTAAGTATAGTAGATCTCTTTGTGGAATATTATTTTGATCTTTGATGAAATGTACCTTTCACCATACTTATGGAATGAATTACCTTTATCTGATATCAACAGCACAGCCATAGTATTTGATTAATATACCTCAGCTTTTTCTTTTTCTTTACAAATTTTAGAGAAACTCTGTTTAGGTGTGTCCCTCAAACAAAATTGTATCTTTGTCAGTCAGTTGATTGACTGATTAAATAAAACCAAATCTAAGTTATTTTTATTTAAGTAGATGAATTGGTACCATTTACATTTGTTGCCATACTTTATTTTTGTTTGTGTTTAATTTGTGTTTATACCAATTGTTTAATTTATTATTAATTTTTGGGGGGCTTTTGGACATAAAAATCTTAGGTTATTCTTTCCTATGTTTTGGGATGTGTTTATAAAGTGTGTGTGTGTGTGTGTGTGTGCTGTAATTCAGTCAATTTAGAAGGGTTGTTTATTTTTTATATTAGAAGATAATTGTTCTAAATCTATGCAAGATAATTGTCATGGAAAACAATATTTTTCCTGCTCATAATTCCTTTTCTTTCTTTGAGGAAAATAACAGGACCCTGTTGTCCTCAGTGGACTGCCACTGTCTCACTCTCAGCCAAGGCGATATGTGTTGAGCTGACTTCTCCACAAGCTTCAAGAGTGGCCTATTGTGATAGGTTCATGCATTGAAAGTGTTCATTATTTTCCACTTTTGTGTATGAATAACTTTTACATTATAATAAAATTTAATAAGAACAAAAATTAAAATAAAAAATGAATTAATACAAATGTCTTTTGAGTATAAGATTTATTCCTTTCTTAATATCATAGACATGCATTGTATTACTTGTTTTCCTAATTGTGGAACTTCTATTTGCATTGATCATTCTATTTCTTTCCCTGTACTCTTTTTGACTATTCTATGAAGGTTAGAGATGCCTATCTGAATTGGATTATGGAACAAAACAAGGATAATTAACTCCACCAGAATTTGGACAGTGCATAATTGGTATAAAATTCTGAAAAATGTTCCAATAAATTACTTTCCAAAGAACACATGAGACAATAATAAGAGTACATTAGAAATATGACTCTGCAGTAAAATAAGTATGGACAATTCCCTTTTAGGGATTCACAATAAATATTAGGAGGTAATATGTACTATTTTGAAATCTATAAAGAAGCCTGCTCATTTGATTTAACTCCATGTTTCTCAAATGGATGTTATCTAAATATATATTTGGGAAACATATCTTAATATCTCTAGGTGCATGATTCCATTTAATTCTGCTACAGAGTGTTTAGAGTATTTAAAATACTGTTATAACTAATTAAGCCATTATTCGTAGTAAATATATAACAATTTATTGATTTAAGAATACATAATATTTCATATATATTTTCAATAACCCTTTCTTGGTGGGAATTTGAATATCATTTACTTTTTTATGCAAAACACATGATGTTATTCTAAGGATAGAGGATGTTTTACAAACATCTTCAAATTACGGAGTTCAGGGTACTTAAGGACTTCATGCATGTATGTCCTGTTGTAGAAATTAACTGCCAGAACAAATACTAGCATGGGATGCTTTCCAGAAAATACCTACCATTAGGATAAATATAGAAAAGCTCCATTGTATCCCTCTTACAGAGGGAAAATTCTAGAAGAGAAGAAAGAATAACTGACAAAAGGAGCTATATTGCCATAATTTAAACTCTAGTTACAAGTGTATCTCAGCAAATTTTAAGTTAATAGCATCACTTATATCCAAGCAATAATTCAGTTTATTTTATTACTAATCCAGTCAACATATTATTTATCTATAATTTGCAATAAAAATGTGAATGAATCTTTACTTAAAAGTAAATCACTAAACAGTTCTCAAGAAAGATAAGGGGGCTTCTTCCAAGGGGATTTTATTGTAGTAGTATAGGTTACGGCAGTGTCTTTATTTTATTTTATTTTATTTTGAGACAGAGTCTCACTCTGTCACCCTGGGTAGAGTATTATGGCATCAGCCTAGCTCATAGCAACGTCAAACTCCTGAGCTCAAGCGATCCTCCTGTCTCAGCCTCCCAGGCAGCTGGGACTACAGGTCTTTGCCATCACACCTGGCTAAACTTTTGATTTTTAGTAGAGAAGAGGATCTCGCTCTTGCTTTGGTTGGTCTGGAACGCCTGACCTCACATGATCCTCCCACCTGGGCCTCCCAGAGTGCTAGGATTACAAGCGTGAGCCACCACACCCAGCTGGTAGTGTCTTTTTAGCAGAATTCAAGTCTTTTTAGATGACATTTGGCCACAGATATGACAGATGATGTTTTTTCATTCACATTCGTCTTCTGATACTTCATATATCAAAAATCCTGTCAACATAATTGTCTTTGCCTTTTTTTATGCATACTAATAATCAGAAATAAAATGGTTATTCTATTTCAGGCTATAGAATATGAATGTTCTTTCTTAGGAATCCATAACATTAATTATAGTCAGTATGAATTAGGTACACAAATTACAAGACTGAAGTTTTTAGTATATTAACTATTTTATCCCAAACATAAGCATTTGATATCAGAAAATAATTTGGTTAAAATTACTCCTGTATCAATACCTGTGTCCAGTCATCTCTCAAAATATTAGAAATGGAAATATGTGTGGCAATTATCAACAAATGTAATTTTCAAAATACACATTATAAAATAATTTCTTTTTTAGATTAGTAATTTAATACATGCTAATTACATGTATAGAATGCTATTAGGAGATACAGGGGAAAATAAAAATTAGAAATAAATGTTTCTTTAAAAGAGATAAGAAAATAGTATTTATTTACTTATATTTCATTCATTCATTCATTAATATATCCATCTAGTCATTCAGGAAACATTTATTGAATGCCTTACATATTTCTAAGGCTACATATATAATATTATCCTAATTCCTGAAAACTTTCATTCTGACAGGAAAAAATGTAAAAAAAAAATAATTGCTATAAATTAGGAAACTAAAACATAATAGAAAATATATTTAATAATGTAATTGCTTTATGAATTTTAAAAAAGACAATATCTATCTAGGTTACTAAGCAAAATATTCATGAAGTAGATGGCATCTTTGTGTGGCTATGAAGAGATGGAAGATAGAACTGGCATCACATGTATTTTTGCAAAGAAATAAATTTGAAAAAAAATTGAAGTAAATAAATGCATTATCAGTGGATTGACTTAGAGGGTAAGATAAATGCAAGGGATATTTAGAAATATGTTTTAAAGATTGGTTGGGGTCAGAATACTGAGAACTCAATACTCTATTTGTTGTAGACAAATCATACTAAAATGTAGAGAATCTGAAGTAATCAATAAATCTGAGCAAATTCAACATAATTTCTTTAACTTTATAGAGAACAAATTGTTTTCATTTGTTCAAGGTACATATACAAAGTGATTGTATATTAGGACACAAAACATTAAAAAATGTAATACTGATGATATTTGGAAATAAATAGTTGATAACATTAATAAAAGTAAGTGTCACTGAAAGAAGTTAAAGAATATCTAAATAAGTGGAAAAGCATCCCTTTCCCATGAATTGGAGAACTTAATATTGTTGAGATTGAAATACTCTACAAATTGACCTACAGATTCAACATAAACCCTATCAAAATTCCAGCCTTGTGTTCAGAAATTAACAGATTGATTGTAAAAGTCATATGGAACTGTGAAGGATGCAGAATAGCCCAAACAATCTTGATAACTCACATTTCATGATTTCAAAACTTACAACAAAGCTACAGTAATCAACATAATATGTGCTAGTGTAAGGATAGACATAAAGATCTATGGAATAAGATTGAGAATTCAGAAATAAACCCTTACATTCACAAACAATTCATTTTAGCAAGGATGCCAAGACAGCATGATTGGGGGAAAGCAGAGTCTTTTAAAAAAATAATTCTGGGAAAATGAAATGGATGTTCATATGGAAAAGAATGAAGTTCAACTCATATCTCATATCTTATACAAAAATTAGCTCATAACGGATCAGAAACCCACGTGTAAATGCTAAAACCATAAAATTTTTAGAAGAAAATGTAGGAATGAATTCTTGCAACCTTAGATTAGGTAATTGTTTTTAAGATATGACACAGAACCCAAGCAACAACAATAAAAATAATTTGTCTTCTCTAAAATCAGAAACAAGGCAAAGATATTTACTCTTTCCACTCTTATTCAAAATTTTACTAAACTTTTGGCCAGCATAATCAGATAAAAAAAATAATTCAAACAAGGTTTAAAAGAAAAAAAATTGTTTCTATTTGCAGACATAGATTTTGTAGAGTGCAAGGAAACTACCAAAAAAAAACCCTCCTCTTAGAATGAATAGGTGCATTCAGCAACATTAGAAGATATACAGAGCATTACATAACCATAAAAAAATTAATTATATTTCCAGATATGAACACATGGTCGCTGAAATTAAAGATACAATAACATTTTAAATCACTCAAAACAAAATGAGATATTTAGATATTAATATAATCCTAAATAAAATATGTACAGAACTTGCACACTGACAATTACAATACACTAATGAAAGAAATCAAAGAGGTAAATGAATGGAAAGATGACTCATTCTGTTCATGAATTAGAAGACTCAATGTAATAAAGATGTCAATTCTCTTCAAATTGATAAACAGATTTAACACAATTCCTATACAAATCTCCACAAGAATTTTTGTAAAGACAATATTATTTTAAAATTTACATGGAAAAAAAGGATTTTAAATTGCTACAACAATTCTGAAATGAATAAAGTGGGCAGAATAGTCTAACCAATATCAAGGAGTATTATGTATAGGTTCCAACATTCAGGTGATATAGACAGAGGGATAGACAGGTAGATTAATTTAACATAATAGAGAACCCAGAAATAACTCCATACAAATATGGACTACTTATTTTTGAAAAAGTGTAAAAGCAATTCATTAGAGGATGGATGACCATTTCAACAATGGGTCATTGCTAGACAAAAGAAAATAAAACCTTAACTTAAACCTCACGCTTTATAGAAGAACTGACTCAAAATGGATTACAGACTTAAATGCAAAATGTAAAACTATAAACCTTTTAGAAAGAAAGAAGATAATCTTTAGAATCTATAGGTAGGCAAAGAGTCCTTAACATCAAAAATACAATTCGTATAATTAAAATTTTTGTAAATTTGACTTCATCAAAGTAGTTTGGCTCTGTGAAAGACCCTGCTAACAAGATGAAAAGACAAGCTACAGGCTGAAAGCAAACATTTGCAAAGCATATATCCAACAAAGGTCTAGTACCTAAAACATATAAGGAACTATCAAAAGTCAACAGTAAAAAGCAAAAACAAACAAAATATATTTAAAAGAAAAAACAATCCAGCTACAAATAGGTAAAAACGTGAACAGTGAGTTATTTCACTGAAGAGAGTATACAGATGGCAAGTAAGCATATGAAAAGGTATTCAACATCATTACAACCAGGGAAATGCAAATTAAAATCACAGATGGATAACACTAAACACCTATCAGAAAGATTATAGTAAAACTCAGTGACAATACCAAATTCTGATAAGAAAGTATTAAAACTGGCATGTGTAAGATTCAAATGTCCTTTAGTGGCTGAATAATTAGACAAAGTTTAAAATAACTATACCATGGACTGCTAGTTAACAATAAAAAGGAGCAAAATATTGAAATGCACAGCAATTTGGGTGGAGCTACAAAGAATATATTGAGTGAAAAAAAGCTAAAATCAAACTATTATATACTATATGATTACATTTAAATACCATTCTTGAAATAACAAAATTGAATGATATTTATAATTGTTTTTGAAGTTGTTACCATTGCAGAGACTGAGTAGAGTGTACATGAGATCTTTTTGTACTATTTATTACAACATGAGAATCTAAAATTATCAGAAAATAATAAATTTAATTTAAATAGAAGCTTGCTTATTAAAAAATAAGAAAGTAAAATGTCACAGAAGAAAGGCTTTGCAACACAGAACAGGTGAAATTTGTTTGTAGGAAAAAATAGACAAAGAATATTTCTTTTATTTTTCTACTATTTTTTATAAGATAATCTGTATAGCATTCAAAATACAATAATTATTGAATATCTACTTTTTTCAAGGTACTGAATACACTTTATGACTACTTTGCTTTATGGTTATATATAAATAAACAGCAAATAAATTATTGCATAACTCAAATGGTCAGCATTGATTTAGCTCTTTCTGAACACTTTCTAAATTTATAAAACACAATATTCTACAACAAAAATTAACATTGGTTGCAATAACTCTGAAAGTCCATTAGAATCTGATCAACAAATAGATGATAAGATAAAGTATGATAAGATTTGATTGATGAGTATATTGTCTAATATTAAAATTACTTTGAAACCTTTTACGTGGAATCATCTTTTAGACAGTAGTGTTTATTCCTGGATCATCTTGGATAGACACTATCATAATAAATACAATTAAAAAGACTTTGGTTTTATTGGCTTGGATAGAACATGAGATTTTAGCACACGTATTTTAATACATGCAGTTTTCAACTCTTTGATCCAAATTAGGACATTTCTTCTAAATGAAACAATCTGTATACATGATGATCATGGCAATGACTGGGTTTTTACTATGGAAAAAGCAATTGAAACAATTAACCACAGCTGCCAACCTCAGTAATTAATTGTCAGAACCGAAGCTCTGTTGCTGAGGAAAAGGCCAGAACATGCCTGCAAAAGCATAGTAGTGCATGCAAAATCAGCGTTGAATGAGGGCTGATGATGTCAAGTGGGAACAGGCTTGTGATTAAACATTTAAGGGATGTCCCAATAGGGTATAGTCTCAAGATTGATCCCAATCTAGGAAATATGTGCTCAGTGGAAAAAGACTCACAAAAACCTCAGATGAGTTCCAAGAACCAAGGTGTCGAGTCAGATCCTTCATGAGAGCAGCATGCCTTTAAGAAAAATTTGGCATGAGGTGGGAGTAATAGTATTAAATTGGCAACAGATAGGAAGAATGTCACTAACTTGACTTCCTGGCCTTGAGATATATAGTATCTGACAGAATAAAACAGCTGGCATTTGAGAGGGCTGCAAGGAAAGTAGTGTCTTTAAGGAAAAACGAATAAAGGCAAAGATAATTCCATTTTACAGAAAATGTAACTTGAGTTTCATAGAGTGTGACAGAAGTATGAAACTTGAAAGTATATGAAGCAGCATAAAAAAAAAACAAGTAATGATGAAAGACTAGGGAGGTAGAAGCTCCTAGTGATGAGGTCAACAGCCATATGAGGCTTGATGAAGGATGAACAGCAAATGAATTCTGTGCTGTAATCCATTAGCCACCCCAAGGTTACGGCAGCTTATGAGAAGGTGGCTTCTTGATGGTTTCTCTGAGTAATGACGTGATACTGTACAGGAAGGAAACAGAAGTGCTTCTGTATAAGTTTGTTCATTCAGCTTCATGTAAGACATTGCACTAGGCACTGAGGATTCGGCAGTGAGCAAAACAGATGAAATCCTTACCCTCAAAAGGCTTGAATTCTAGTACAAAGGACAGACAGAAAGGGCACAAATTGATATTAAGAACTACTTGGCCTTCTAGGCACGGTTTGTGCATGTTTATATTAAACAGGTATGTGCACACGTGCAACGATGAGTGGAGATTGACAGGGAGGCTGTCAATAGTGTCTCAAATGAAACAGTAGAAGTATATAGCAACTCCAGAAGTGCAAAAGAATGCTGTCTGAACCTGGTAGGTGCTCTTTTTAATTTAATTTAATCTATCGGTCTATCTGTCTGTCTGTATGTCTGTCCATCTATAACTTCTGAGTTCCTTAATCTAAACCCACCCTTGTTGCTGTTCCAGTTAATTCCTGGTTCAACTCAACCTATATTTGTGTTCCAAATTTCCATATTTCTCATGCTTCTACAACCTTTCTTCTTGTATATCAGCCTGTCTGGATTTTTATATCCTTATTTTTGCCCCAGCCTGAAATTTATTCCTAATATTCTGCTCGGTTCCAGTTATCAGGTTTCTTGCTCCTAGATCCCAATTTTTTCCTAATTTTTAAAATTTTGGACTGGCTCACATCTATTAAAGATCAACACTAAGAAGCATGTGGGACAGATATTTATAACAAATGATCTATCAAATCATAAAGACTTCCAAATTTACTATCTTCCCCTTTCTATAATGATTCCTCACTTTGAAATGACACTGGATGTACAAATTTGTATATAAATTTTCCTCATGACTTTTCTTTGGATTGAATAAATTAATTTATTGCTTTGGAATACTCCTATTATTCCCAAAACTCTCTTCCAAACTCCCTCAAGGGAAAGAATATTAATGATGAACAAATTTAAGGAAATTTGCTTCCTCAAAGCATAAAGACTAATTTACTGATGGTGGTAAAAAATTTGGAAAATCTCACAGTGAACCAAGGATCCTGGACAAAACAGCATCAAACAATAACCCTGTTTTCTCCTTGATTACTCCCATTGCCATGGTGATAGAATAGGGAAGGGTTTTTGGAGAAGTGGGGAAATTCTATTATTTTTGCTTATAAATCTGAGTGATTTCTTTGGATGCCTATATGCCTCATAAAATCTCTTAAGATTCTTCCAGTCAGTAAGAGTTCGAATTCCTTCAAGTTATACCAAGACTCTAAAATGCCCATAGCTACTAAAATGGAGAGTGAATGAGGTGCAGGTGGAACCTTCATCCACATGCAAGCATCCTATATTAGTCAGGGTTCTACAGAAAACCACAACCAATTGGAAATATATTTAGAATGATATTTATTATAGTCATCCCAAGGTATATACAGAGGATTGGTTCCAGGACTTCCAGAGTATACCAAAATCCGCGCATACGCGAGTCCTGCGATTATCCCTGTGGAACCCGTGTATGTGGAGAGTTGTCCCTTTATATACATGGGCTTTGCATCCCACAAAAACTGTATTGCATTTGCTTTTGGTTGGAAAAAAATCTATGTATAAGTGGATCCATGCAATTCAAAGCCATGTTGTTCAGAGGTCAATTGTATAGGAATTGACCCATAAGATTATGAAGTCTGAGAAGTCCCCAATCTGCCATCTGCAAACTGGAGACCCAGGAAAGCTGGTAGTGTAAATTCCAGTCCAAGTCTAATGGCCTGACCGTCAGGAGATCTCATGGTTTAAGTTTCAAAGGGCAGGAGAAGACTGATATCTCAGTTCAAGTAGTCAGGCAGAGAGAATCCAAACTTCCTCTGCCTTTTTGTTCTATCTGAGCCCTCCAATGGGTTGGATGATGTTATCCACACCGGGGAGGGCAATCTGCTTTTCTCAGTCCATCAGCTTAAATGCTAAAGACCTTGGCAGACAAAC
>CAUYSK010009491.1:0-99895 GCA_963575035.1 Avahi laniger
ACCAGCCTGAGCAAGAGCGAGACCCCGTCTCTACTAAAAATAGAAAGAAATTAATTGGACAACTAAAAATATATAGAAAAAATTAGCCGGGCATGGTGGCGCATGCCTGTAGTCCCAGCTACTCAGGAGGCTGAGGCAGGAGAATCGCTTGAGCCCAGGAGTCTGAGGTTGCTGTGAGCTAGGCTGACGCCACGGCACTCACTCTAGCCTGGGCAACACAGTGAGACTCTGTCTCAAAAAAAAAAAAAAAAAAAAATGGAAAAAGAGACATCAGGCAGATACCAACCAAGAATGGGAATATAGCTATAATGTCATCGAAAGCATTATTAAGGAAAAGATGGTCACTATGTTATGATAAAAAGATAAAAGGAAAAATTAACCAAGAAGATTCAGCAATTCAAAATGTTCATGCTCTTAATATAGCATCAAAATATAGAATGGAAATTTATAGTCTATGTAGGAGATTTCAACATTCCTCTCAGTAACTGATAGATCAAGAAAACAAAAAATTAGTGAGAGCATGAAGATTTAAACAATACAATCAAGAAAATTCCATTTTGAGCCAGGTGTGGTGGCAGGCACCTGTAGTCCCAGCCACCTGGGAGGCTGAGGCAGGAGGATCGCCTGAGCCCAGGAGTTTGATATTGCTGTGAGCTATGACGATGCCACTGTACTGTAGCCTGGGTGACAAAGTGAGACCCTGTTGAAAGAAAGGAAAGAAGGAAAGAAAAAAAAGAAAGAAAGGGAGAAAGAAAAGAAAGATCCTAAAGTTACACTATATTTGGCGCCATCCTAACCTATTTGCCAACCTTATTTTTTACCTGTCCCCAACACAAATCATCTGTCCTAGGCAAACCAAATTGCTAATGGACCAGAGAAAAGAAGCTCTATAGTATAGCGCTTATAAGCCTGGGCTCTGCAATTGGAATGCAAAGGTTCAAATCTTGGTTCTACCAACTATTTAATAGTAACTGCACAGTAACTTAACCCTTATGATATTTGGTCTTCTCGTCTGTAAAATGAGGATACTGATAACATCTACCTCTTAGGCCTATTATAAGGATTTATAAAGATAATCAGTATCTGATATATTGTACTTGCTCCATAAATACTGGCTACTTGCCTGGCTACAGTTACCATCTGCTGGAACACCCCGCTTCTTCCTCCCATCTATTAAAACTCTACCCAGGCTTAAAGTTCAACTCAAGTTCCTCTTCTTTCATAAACTCTTTACCAGTTACTCCCTCCAGCCTTCATTTATCTCCCTCTCCTATAGTACAGTAGTTCTAAACCCTGTAGGGGAGAAGTACAGAGTCACAGATGCTTTTGAGAATCTGATGGGGGGAAGAAAGATCTTCTATTCACAAAAATGCACATCTACACACATTTGCACAAAACATCAGGGGATTCATGTCCCTCTGAAGCTCAGCCATGGAACTACAGTTAAAACTACCTGACTCCGGTCTATGCTTCCCCATCACCCAACCTGTTCTGCATCTTAACAAAACCACAGACTGGTACACAGAGCTGGAAGAGGCACAGAGAGAAGCTAGTGAAGCGCACTTCACATAGAAGGAAATTGACTCACAGAGAGGTAAAGTGACCGGCGAAAGCCACACACAGCTATGGAGTGACTGAGATGGAGCTGGAACCAGTCTCCTGACTACCCCTGTAGGGTTCTTTATGAAAGTGTGTTTGATTAATCTCCAACTCACAGAGCTCTAAAATTAAGAAATAACGTTAGCCCATTTTTCAGATGGGGTGATGATCCATTAGGGAATTTGCCTAGGTAATTACACCAGAAATCACGAAGATTCATTCTCAGAATGATAATTACTAAACCTATTAGGAATGGGGGTTTTTGAGGGGTGTTGGGAGGTTTTGGGTTTTTTATTTTTTTACTTTACCTTCCTTATATTAAAATTTCCCCACTAATATTCCCAATTTTCTTATTTGGTGGGGTTAATTTTGAAGCTTTTTTAAAAACTTTTCTATAATTGTAATAATCAAAGGACATCATCAGTTCTAAATCCCAAGCCAGAGAAGAGACAGGTAAAGTCAATCCACAATCTCTCCTTTCTCAGACTTGACTTTATAAATATAAATATTTTAGAAATATATCTTCTATCTTCTATCTTCTTCTCTATAAGACATTTTTCTAGAACAACTAATAATGAGTAAGACAGACTATACCCTGCTCATTCTCTCTTAATGGTGAGCAAAAAAAAAAGAATCATGAATAAACTACAAGACACAGTAATCGACTTCCACATAATTAAAAACTGATTGACACCTGTACAGTCACAGCTTTCTTGTGCACAGAGGGAGCTGTGTCACTAGGTGAAGTCATACAATCAGCCTAGGAAATGAGATAAATGACTCAGGAAGAGGGGGAAGTTTGTAAAATGGCATATATTGGTCAAAAATTTTAATCAACAACCAGGAAAGAAAGCACGTCATAAAAAAATAATATTGGGGCATCTGAAGGATATAGATTCGTAATAAAAGAAAAAGATCATAGAGATGAATCATAAAAGCTACCTAGTCAAAACCCTTCATTTTCCAGATGAATAAGGGGAAGCCTGAGACCTAAACTGTGTTTCCTTTGAAATCCGCCAGCTTTCCAGGGAAGAGAACCTAGGACACACCATAAGAAGTCAGCTCCCCCAACTGAAAATTCATACTATCTTGGGTAATGAGGCAAGGGAAAGAAATATTGGTAAATTCCGAGAACATTATTCATACATTCTAAATAAGAAGTCCTATTTAGGCCTAAGAGAAAGTACACTACAAGCAACTGGATCTTCTGAATGACCACGTGGTTCAGGGAGCTAAATGGGACTGGTGCACTCTCCGATGCTGGCAAGTATACAGTGACACCTACTTGCCACTAAGAGGTTCTCCCTTTGCTGTCTTCCTTTGGCAAGTAAAAATACTTAGAAAAAGGAAAGTGCAGACTACAGAATTTACCACTTACGTGATCATAGTTTTAGTTTTCACTCCATTGTTTTCACTTTTTAATAGATGTATTCTAAAAAATAATGGGTTAACAATGTCAGAAACAATTCATGATTAAGAGGAAGCAAGAATTAATGTTTATTAGGCATGGTCATAACTTCAAACTTCTCTGTGTATTCTTCCTGTGGGAAATTTAAAAGAAAAACTTGATTGGCAGATCCTTTATTTAGAAAGGATTAATATAGATCATACGTAGTCTATGACTGCAAAGACGAATTGAAGGCTGCATGCCAACAAGGCTTTCCTTAGAGGAAAGGCATTCAGGACTCAGTAGCCTAGTCTGGCATAAATCTACTCAAAAGCAATGTACCAAAATTGTTCCCATTTTGATAATAAAAACACAAAAGGATTTCTTATTATTAATTTTAATTTCATAAATTAAAATGTAATTAAAAATGATAGTTTAGTGAGTGGACCTAAATTTTCTGTTAGCAGATTCTTTGAGTGTAAATATCCCTGAAATTCTGGAACTTCAGCTCTCCTTTTTACATAAATCTTTCATCCATGTGCTGACTTCCTTATAGAAGTAAAATCTAAAGACTAACACACCAGTCTCATTCTCTTGGGACATGATGATGATGTTTTATGAACAGAAACCACTAGCTAGCAGTGCTTATATGTTTTACAGGTGGTAATAAGATTGTGACAAATGCCAAAACTGAATAGAGCAATTTTTGGAAAACAAATTGTTGTGTCTTTCTTTTACAGTGTTGGGGTCAGAAAACAACACCCCAAAGTATGGCACTTTGGCATACAGAGAACTCTGAACTGAAGGACACTGGCAGGGCCTCAGAAGCAAGCTCTCTCTTTGATCTCCTGCTTTCCTGTCCTCTGCTCCTCCTTCCACTCCAAGACAGGCCATAGAAACCAGAATTCCTCTTCCCAAAGGCAGGTCATAGAAACTAGAAATAATACTTTAGCCTTCCCCTGCCTTTCTGTGTAAGAGCTGGCTATAAAGAAATTCTCTGATCTACCTTGTCTGATGTAGATCATAAGACCCTCACTCCAGAAGGTGTCCTGCTGTATACCCAGGAGGAAGAAATGCCACACAGAGAAGCCGAGAGGACTCTGAACAGACAAGCCTTGCTGGGTTTTCCCCCTTTGGTCTATTACATTAGATTATTCCCTTTTTGTCCATTCACATTTCTACATGGCTGTCAATTCTTCCTTGAATCTAGGCATAAAAATGGAGAGTTTCCCCTCGGGCCTTCAAGTCTTCATTCTGAAGGTCCCATGTCACACAAAACTTTAAATAAATCTGTCAGGCTTTTCTCTTGTTAACCTGTCTTTTGTTTTAGGAGTGGGAGCCATAACCCTTATGAGGGGTGAGGAAAGGTATCACACCTTTTCCACCCCTGCAATGGACAGCAAAACAACTTAAATCAGCCCCAAACTGTACCATCATTTTACTATCCTAAAATCCAAAGTTCTTTGTAGGAAAACGTTTGGTAGTTACTCTGTCTGCTTCTATACTAACTTTACAAAATCTTAATGCTGTATCTTCTTTGTTCCTTTTTAAAATAAAATAATGGATTTTTATTATAGGTTTCTGTCTAAACTGAAGCACATGAGTACAAGTTTTGTGGATGAATAAGAAATTTTCAAAATTAAATTTTTCCTTCAAGTACTTCCAAATTGAAATTATAAATCAGTAAAAATGAACCATGTGGATATAATGTAAGTGTTTTAAGGGCCCTTTTCTGCTATTTTATCGAATTACTGGCACATTGAATTTCCCAGACAAAAATACTTTTAAAAAACTATGTTCACAGCAAGATTAAAGAATGGTTGAATCATCCCTAACAATTTCCGCTGCCAAAAAGAGGCAACTGAGAAACGTTTAGAAAGTAAATCTAAATTAGTGGGGTATCAGTGAATGAAGAAAGAAATTATTTACAAAAATGTGTTACTGACCAAAGTTAAAACTATGTTTTAAGAGAACATGAAATGTATTACTTTCATGTCTTTAAACTTCTTGTTCCTATTTGGGAAAAAACTCTTCCCCCCAGGTTCACTTTTGTTAATAAAAAATTTTGCAGTAGTCGCTACAAAAATATAATTGCTGCTTTTTCTGCCTTGCACCTCATTTTCACCTTTCATGAGGAATGTCCTTAAGGCTCTAGAGAGATAGCTAAGATAGAAAATAAGAGTAGGGTAGAAATGTTTGGAAAACAAGTATAAAGAACACTATCACGAGGCCAGACACGGTGGCTCACACCTGTAATCCTAGCAGTCTAGGAGGCTGAGGAGGGAGGATTGTTTGAGCTCAGGAGTGCAAGATCAGCCTGAGCAAGAGCAAGATCCCATCTCTATTAAAAAAAAAAACAGGCAGGACGCGGTGGCTCACGCCTGTAATCCTAGCACTCTGGGAGGCTGAGGCAGGTGGATCGTTCAAGGTCAGGAGTTCAAGACCAGCCTGAGCAAGAGTGAGACCCCGTCTCTACTGAAATATAGAAAGAAATGATCTGGACAACTAAAAATATATATACATAGAAAAAATTAGCCGGGCATGGTGGCACATGCCTGTAGTCCCAGCTACTCGGGAGGCTGAGGCAGTAGGATTGCTTGAGCCCAGGAGTGCAAGGTTGCTGTGAGCTAGGCTGACCGCCACGGCACTCACTCTAGCCCGGGCAAAAAGAGTAAGACCCTGTCTCAAAAAAAAAAAAAAAAAAAAAACAGAAAGAAATTAGCTGGACAACCAAAAATACATAGAAAAAAAAAATTAGCCGGGCATGGTGGCGCATGCCTGTAGTCCCAGCTACTCAGGAGGCTGAGGCAGGAGGATCACTTGAGCTCAGGAGTTTGAGGTTGCTGTGAGCTAGGCTCACACCATGGCACTCTAGCCTGGGCAACAGAGCAAGACTCTGTCTCAAAAAAAAAAGAAGACTATCATGACATGTGACTAAAATGAGATGCTTGGGTCCAGATCATGAATATCCAAGACCAAAAATAATCATTATTTTGTTAGGTAAAGAGGAGAGTTTTGAGAAGGGTGATTTGGCAAGATCCACAGAGTATGAAGGCAGGAAATTCTTAGGATGCCCCTACGATGGTTCCCAGGATATCAGTCAGCACTCTGGCAGCAAACAGGTAGCAGTCAAGCTGGGTAATTTAAGAAAGATAAACAAAGAATATTACATGTGAGCACAATTTAAGGAAACCAACAAAGAATGGTAGTGCTGCATTGGCAGAGAACCATAATCACCCCTAGGACTGCAGCAACCAAGGGAGCAGCTAGAGCAGCAGGAAGAGGATGGCTGCATGAGCAGGGCTACCTGATGGGAGCTGGGGAGCTGTGGCTTTTTCATGGCCACAAAGACTTTAGATGGCCTTTTTTTTTTTTTTTTTTGAGACAGGGTCTCACTCTGTCATGTGGGCTAGAATGCAGCAGCCTCATCATAGCTTATTACGACCTCAAATTTCTGGGCTCGAGCCATCCTCCTGCCTCAGCCTCCTGAGTAGCTGCCACCACGCTGGGCTAATTTTTCTATTTTTTGTAGAGAGGGGGTCTTGCTCTTGCTCAGGTTAGTCTGGAACTCCTGGCTTCAAGCAATCTTCCCACCTCAGCCTCCCAAAGTGCTAGGATTACAGGCGTGAGCCACCGCACCCACCCTCTGATGGCGTTTCGATGGCAAAGGCCGTGAGAAGGCTGAGGCATACAAGCCCTGACCTCACTCTCTTCACATCTTCTGATCTATCACTGCCATCTCTGGCCAAACCCAGCTGGAAGCCAGCGGGCAGAGTGGAGAGGAGATCTGCAGAAGCAGATAGAAGAGATCTAGTCTAGGAAAATGATGGTACGGTCATGGCAGTGGGAATGGAAAGGGTACTACAGAGACAAACCTAACAGGACTTTTACACTGATTGGTTTTAGAAATAGGAAGAGAAAAGTTAAGGATAACGTAACAGTTTCAAGCCAAAGTTACTAGACTATAGAACAAAGATAACATCAACTGAGCCAGTTTTTACTAACCATTGTATTCCCACTGCCAGCAAGTGCCAAAGGCCTTCTACAAACATTTGTTGGGGAAAAGAAGGGGTGGATGGATGGGTGAGGGGAGATAATGCGTTATGTAGTTTTAGACATTGAGTTTAGAGTATGGGGAAAGAGCACAGCAGGTAGATGGAGATTTAAGCCTAGAGCTCTGAAAAGGAAAGGAATAAAGATGTTCTTCTAAGAACCATCAGCACAAAAGTACCAGCTGACACCATGATAGATGTAATGGCAGGTACAGAGAAAGAAGAAGTGAGGTCTGATGATGAAACTTAGGATCCTTCGGTATTTATGGGACAGAAAGAGGAAGGGAAACTGAGAAAAAACAAAATGTTGGGATTTATCTCCATCCATGGGACAAAGGAGGAAGGGAAACCAACAAAAGGAAAAGACAACATATACCACCGTTTGCTGTAGTATGAAAATATATTCACATATATTTATACAACTCTGCTAGGCTTTCTTTTTCTTGACACAGTATAATCTTGCCTAAAATAAGAATGGTAACAAATGCAAGCTGAAGACCATAACTTACCCATTTGCCTCAATAAGATTTTTTTTTAAAACCTCAAATCCCAATCTTACTGCTTTTGTTCACTTCAACTCTAACACAGCCAACATTAATATCCTTTTAATTAGAAAAGCCTATGATTCTTATTCTTTCAAACAATCATATATTGAATATCTAACATGTTTCCAACACTATGTAGAAGTAAAAATCAGTCTCTAGTCTTTAAGGAAATTAAAATCCATTTAGACTATCAAAAACCATTGAACAGTGGCTCACGCCTATAATCCCAGTACTTTGGGAGGCTGAGGTGGGATAATTGCTTGAGGCCTGGAGTTCAAGACCCAGCCCGAGTAAGAGCGAGACCCCATCTCTACAAAAAATAGAAAAATTAGCCAGCTACTAAGGAGGCAGAGGCAGGAGGATGGCTTGAGTCCAGGAGTTTGAGGTTGCAGTGAGCTATGATAAGGCCATTGCACTCTAGCCCAGGCAACAGAGACCTTGTCACCATAAATAAATAAATAAATAAATAAATAAATAACCATTGAACATAAAACAATTAGAGTTTAATTAAGAACTGACCTGGTGGGCATGTTGGCTCCCACCTATAATCCCAACAGCACTTTGGGAGGCTGATACAGGAGGATCGCCTGAGGCTGGGAGTTCAGACCAGTCTAGGCAACATAGCAAGACTGAGATCTCATCTTGACAAAAAAATAGCAAGGTGTGGTGGCATGGGCCTGTTGTATTACTTAATCTGGAGGCTGAAGTGGAAAAATCACCCAGGAGTTTGAAGCTACAGTGAACTATGATTGGGCCACTGCGCTTCAGCCTGGGCCACAAAGCAAGGCCCTGTCACTAATAAAAAAAAAAAAGAGCTGACCAGTATGATCCAGACTAAAAGATCAAACACCATTTCATCCAGTGAGAAACACCTCTGCTCTTGTTTTCCTAATTTAGAATATTGACAGAGAAGCTAAATCCTACATAGTTACATTAAACACTTCCTATTAAAGGTCCAATCATACTATGCTGTATAGTAAATTTCTGTTTACCTATCTTTCTTCCCCAGCATTCTATAAGGTCTCAATTATCTTCGTATCTGGTATCTGGCACATAGTAGCCATTCAATTAAATGTTTATCAAGTGAATGAATAAATCAGAAGCCAAGTTAAACCAACAGCAGTCATGTCAATATTCTTAACTCTCTCCTATGACAAATCCCAAAAGTTTTAAGGTTCAAGGTAGTTACCTAACATGGTCTTAGACCTAGCCTTGGTCCTATGGATGACTTATGTTAAAGACTCGATGCTGAGTGCTAAGGGAAAGGCTCAGGAAAAAACCCAGCATATCCTAAAATGCTTTAGATAAGAGAAAGAAAAGAGAGTCTAGTACAGTCCTTAAACTCAAATGAGTCTATTTCCTAACTGCTATTATGTTAATTTCTATTCATGAACTCTCCAGTGTGGGGATGGGAGGGGCGGGTAAATTCAAACCTAAGCAGGTAAAATGCATACTATCTGGGTGAAGGACACACTTACAACTTTGACTCAAACTGTACAAAGGCGATTCATGTAACCAAACATTTATACCCCCATAATATTCTGAAATTTTAAAAAATTTAAAAATAATTTAAAAATTTCTCTATCCTCCTGTGAAAGGAAAATAAATCCTGTAAACCACACAATCAGTAGTGCCTCTCAAATTTGAATGTACATACTAATCACTTAGAGATCTTATTAAAATAAAGGTTCTGATAAATTATATCTATGATGAAGCCTGAGATTCTACATTTCTAACAAACTCCCAGATGATGCTATGCTGTTGGTTAGTGAACCACACTTTTTGAGTATCAAGAGCTTAGATGACACTGCAGAGAATATGAATTAATATGTATCTTAAAGTCAGAATTAAGATACCTCCTCTTCTCACATTTCCTAGTTGTATAACCTTAGATAAGTCACCTCTCTCAGTCTTCCTTTTTTCACCAGTGGAAATAATACAGTTAACTATAATAACAGCTAACAGTGAGTTCTTCCTATGTACCAGGAATTAATGTTTCATACTTGTCAACTTATGAACAAGGCTTAGGTTAAACAACCTGTACAAGTTAAGTACAGTAACTGGTAAAGTGAGATCTGATTCTAGGCAGTTTGACTCAAAAAACCTATATATAATAACACAGTCTCTTCAGTTTACCTCCCAGAGCTACTGTGAAGATTAAATAATAATTGGAATTTAGTCAACTTTTATTGAGTACTCACTAGATGTTCCAGGCCCTAGTCTAAGCCTCCTTTGAGGCATATTAACCCACTTATAACAGTCCTAGAAGGTGAGTACTATTAGTATCCCCATCTTACAAGTTTTAAAATAGGCCCAAACAAGTTAAATAGCTGAAGGTTAAAAGTGGCACAGTCAGGATTGGAACCCAGGCAGTGTAACTTAAAAGCCTAGCACTTGGGCATGGTGGCACATGCCTGTAGCTACTCAGGAGGCTGACGCAGAAGGATTGCTTGAGCCCAGGAGTTTGAGGTTGCTGTGAGCTAGGCTGGCCCCGGCAATAGAGTGAGACTCTGTCTCAAAAAAAACACACACAAAAAAAAAAAACAAACACCAGCCTGGCACTCTTTAGCCGGGAGAGGATGTGACACCCCAGAGCTCTGAGTCAGCTCACCGGGGTCGATGCACACCTGCGCCCACCCAGGGCGGTCTAATTGCCAGCCCCACTAACTCCCAAAATAAACCAAGTCTTCTTTCATACTTAGCCTTATGTGTACCTAGGGGACGTGTCTTTCTTGATCTACATCTAGGACCCTGAAAGCGGGTTTTGATTCGAGTCAAATAACCTGTCTACCTCTAAGAAGGGCTTATTAGCTAAATGTCTTTGTAACAGATTTACACTGAAATTGTAATACACGAATTACAATTGTGTATTGTGTACTGTTAACTAACGCACTTGATCCAGAACCCACTCCATCTGCAGTCGCAAAACTTCACTCGCCCTCTGGACCGCGCCCACCGCCCCCTGGACCGCCCTCTGCCCCGCCGCTTCCTGGGAGCCGCAGTCCCATCAGGCCCTGGAACTTGTAGTCCGGGATCCTTGCACCCGCTCCACCTCCATCCGGGCGCGAGCCTAAAGGTCCCGCTTCTAATCCCATCATCTCTCCAACACCGCCCTCTGCCGGCCTTGCCTCTGGACGCCCGGATTGCGAGCAGGTCCGGCTGCTCCGGAAACGAACTTTTCTCTTCCGGATTGAGCCGCCGGGCGTCTGCACGTGGTTGTGTTGCCGGTGCTGGGGCCGCCAGTCCAAAAAGTAACTTCAGCTGCGGCCGCAAAGTGAGTGAGCCGAGCCGGAGCCATGGAGGGCCAGAACGTGGAAGAGTTGCTGGCAAAGGCAGAGCGGGACGAGGCAGAGAAGCTGCGGCGCATCACTGTGTACAAGGAGATAGAGCTAGAGTTAGATCTGGGCAACCTGCTGGCTTCCGACCGGAACCCCCCAACGGGGCTGCGATGCGCAGGACCCTCGCTGGAGGCCGAGCTGCGGGCCCTGGCGCGGGACAACACGCAGCTGCTCATCAACCAGCTGTGGCAGCTGCCCACGGAGCGCGTGGAAGAGGCGCTGGTGGCGCGGCTCCCTGAGCCCACCACGCGCCTGCCGCGTGAGAAGCCGGTGCCCCGGCCGCGACCACTTACTCGCTGGCAGCAGTTCGCACGACTGAAGGGCATCCGTCCGAAGAAGAAGACCAATCTGGTGTGGGATGAGGTGAGCGGCCAGTGGCGGCGGCGCTGGGGCTACCAGCGCGCCCGGGACGACACCAAGGAATGGCTGATTGAGGTGCCAGGCGGTGCCGACCCCATGGAGGACCAGTTCGCCAAGCGGATTCAGGCCAAGAAGGAACGGGTGGCCAAGAACGAGCTGAACCGGCTACGGAACCTGGCCCGCGCGCACAAGATGCAGCTGCCCAGCGCGGCCGGCATGCACCCTACCGGACACCAGAGTAAGGAGGAGCTGGGCCGCGCCATGGAGGTGGCTAAGGTCTCCACCGCCTCTGTGGGGCGCTTCCAGGAACGCCTGCCCAAGGAGAAGGCGCCCCGGGGCTCCGGGAAGAAGAGGAAGTTTCAGCCCCTTTTCGGGGATTTTGCAGCCGAGAAAAAGAACCAGCTGGAGATGCTTCGAGTCATGAACAGCAAAAAGCCTCGGCTGGATGTGACGAGGGCCACCAATAAGCAGATGAGGGAGGAGGACCAGGAGGAGGCCGCCAAGAGGAGGAAAATGAGCCAGAAGGGCAAAAGAAAGGGGGGCAGGCAGGGTCCTGCGGGCAAGAGGAAAGGAGGCCCGCCCAGCCAGGGAGGGAAGAGGAAAGGGGGCGTGGGAGGCAAGGTGAATTCCAGGCTGCCTGGCTTGGGTGGCAAGAGGAAGGGAGGACAGCACCAAGGAGGAAAGAGGAGGAAGTAATAGTTTCACGCGTTACTGTAAACCAAAAATTGTAAATATACTAAATGTTAAGTTCTAGGAACTGTAGGGGGATGCAGAAGGACGTGGCCGCCGCCTTCGTTGAGCTTGAAGGGACAAGATTGCCCTCCCTTCTAGAGTATGTAAGTGTTGGACAAATCAGTTTTTCCTACAGACAAGACCTTGGCTGGAGACCGAGGATGCATTTGTGGACATAAGAATTAGAGAAATAATTTGGTCGAGACTGGGAATGAGTTCTGTTTTTAAACAGCCATTTTTTTCTTTCTTTTTAACTTTGAATATGGGGTGAGGGAGAGTTGGTCATATTTCAGAGATTTACAGTAGGCTGATTTGTATGCTTCTGCATTATTTTTATAACAAGTTTATGTATTTATCAAAGGGAGAAGGGAAAGACTACAACCATTTTCAAAACTGGATTGACAAGTAACTGTTTTAAAAGTTACTTAATAAAAGTGTGTGTGTGTATCTTGTGCTGCTTTTAACTTTTAACTATTGGTAGAAATTGTAAGGAAAGCCAGTTACATGGATACCTAGTACAGATTATTTTCGTTTGCTTTCTAAAAAACACAAGCAGTTAAATTATAATGGTTGTGGTGAGACCAGTTTTATCAGAAAAATTCATACTTCTTTCTATATCAAATGTATTGGAAGTGTACTACAACTGAAGTCTTTTCAAAAGGATTTCATGCTTTTCAACACTGAACACACTGATTTGCTGTAAATAATAAATTTGGGCCTCATTAAATAATCCTTACTAATCCAGAAAATACGTAGATCTTTCTTAACATTTATATCACAAGTTTTTTTAAAGCTTGACTTCAGGTAGACTCTGTTTTGGGAAGAGAGAAAGAAATTTTAAAAATCCTTAATTCAAACACCATCTTTTGATGCACTTGTCAAACTGATCTGAGCTGGTTTGATTAGGAGGCAAAATGTTTATAGCTGCCCTGGGTTGTCTTCCTGTCCATCAGCCTTCCAGTTTGATCCCAGTAAACTCATCTCTGTAAAAATATCTCAAAAGGATTCAGATTTCATAATAACAGATTACTAAAAATGCAAATGTTTAGTTGTTACTGTCTTTGGATGCTTTCTGGTTAAGTTAAAGTAAAACTTTGCCATCATTAATTAACTTTTCCACTGGGACGTGACGGATATGGCATTGCTAGGCCCTCTCAGAATATAATCATGGCAAAATTTAACTACTGGTGCACCCATTTAATGACACCACGAAGAGCAAATCCATTCGCGGAGCATTTAACAACTTTTAAATTCTCCTGGATTTTTCTGTCGTTACTTATTTTTTGTTTGTTCTTACGCTTGCTTGATTTAGCAGTGGGATGCAGCATTGGCCCTGTTTAAAAAAAAAAGGACTCTTTTTTTTCTTGTTCTTGTTTCCTGTTAAAACTGATTAAATGCAGGGTGTTGATAATTTAAAATAATTTTAGAAAGTAAAATGAAAACAATGCCCTCGTTCCTCTACTTTTCCCGCGGTCCCGAACGTAAGAAAAATAGAGGATTTTAAGTCAGAGATTTAAGGCAGTACCCGAGACCCTACGGAGCAGTTACCTTCCACTGCCTCTGAGGCAGTTGTGGGTCTGGTTGTGACTCCTCATTCGGAGCCACGGTAGGCCTGGAACTTGGGCAGGTGACCAGCGGGGCCGGTGGGCAGAGTGGCCGAGGGGGCGGGAGGAGGGCGGCGACCAGGATTGGCCGGCGGCGAGGGCGGCGCCAGCGGGTGGAGAGGAGGACTCTGCGCAGCCATGGCGGCAGCCGCCCGGGCCCGGGTCGCGCACTTACTGAGGCAACTGCAGAGCGCATCGTGAGTGCCGGGCCGGGGGCGGGCGGGGGACCGCGGGATGCCGCTGTGCCCACGCAGCCCTAGGGTGTCACCCACCGGGGCCCCGCGCAGTCTTCCTCTGGTTACTCTAAAGAATTTGGGCAAAGGGATACCGCAGTGCGCTCCAGCCCTGTGCCACATGGGACAGCCAGGTCACAGAGTGTGCGGTGCCACCATGCACGATGCGGTGAGGCAGGTTTTGCTCTGCTTGTCTACTATTAAGGAAACCGAGGCCCAGAGAGGACAGTGCCTGGCCCCACATCGTGGAAGGCAGTGTAGTGCTTGGCACCGTGGCCAGCACAGATTCATGTATCCAACTGACACATATTTATCCGGTGTATAGTAAGTGCCAGGCACTATTCTAGATTCTGGCGACAAGGAAGATGAAAGTCTCTGCTGCTGTTTAAAGACGAGTGGGGAACAGGATGAAGGGACAGGTGAAACTGGTCTGTTCCAAAGCAACAGACAGGGATAGAAGGGGAAAATGGATGTGAGAAATCCCAAGGAGTCACTGCCTGGCAGGTGCAGACGGGGTATTCAATGCTGACATCCCTGGCTCCCTCTCCAGAAATGCCAGGTGCATAATAGTCACCTGACAACTAGTTGCTTGTGCAAGTGCACAGTCGGTCTGGAAAAACAGGGAAAGGGGGAAAGGAGAGGCATACCACAGATGGAGAGATGTAGTTCCAGGATCTAAAAGTAAAGTCTGGACCTACCTTCCTAGGAGGTCAGGATGGAGAAGATAGCTGGTAAAAGATCATGAGTAAGAAAATAGCTAACACCATGTGCCAGGGACTGTTCTGCACACTTCGCGTGCACTATTAAATAATAGTAACTCTAATCCTTACATCAACGCTGGGACATACGGTATCATTATCCTCATAGATAAAGAAAGGCACGGAGAATAATTTGTCCAGTGTCACACAGTTAAGCAAATGGCACAGTCATAATTTGAATTTGTACTCTGGCTTCACAGTCCTTGTTCTCAGGCCTATGGTAAGGAATTTGAATTGTGTCCTGTAGATAATGGAAAATTATTGAAGCAATATTTCTCACCATGAAACACTAATACCTTGAAATGCCCCATGATAAAAGAATGCCATGGCCAATTAAGTTTGGGAAACTACTTAACTGCTGTATTGCCCTCTTGGAAAGTTGGGATATACATTAGGACAGGAAGGATTCCAAGAAGTTCTGCAGAAGGAAAAAGTTTAGCTGTGTTCAAATTCTTAATTTTAAGCCTGTGTCATAGAACTCCTTATTCCATGGGACTCTATTCATGTCCCATGGGACCAGTGTCACACAAAGTTTTTGGAATGGTTGCATAAAAAGGGAGTGTGGCAAGATTAGAATTATGTCAGCACCTTCTGGCGGCAGTGTGGAGTGAAGAGGAAGGACCAGGGGTCTTTGTGGTGCTCCAGCTTAAAGGTAATGGCTTCAGGCACCAAGGAGGCAGCTGATACATGGGGCACATAGGAGAACTGTTGAGGACTTGGTTAGAATCCGCAGGATTTTGTATCTGGTTAGTGACACAGAGGGAGGAGTTGAGATTCCTGGCTAGGGCATCAGGTAAACAGTGGGCCATTTACCAAGGTAGGGACTGTAGGAGGGTTAGCTTTGTTAGGAAGATGGTCACTGCAGTCTTGGGCACTTTGAGTTGGACATATCTCTGGCATATCCCCATGAAGACCCTCAGTACGTAGTTGAATGTGTTGTTCTGGAGCTCAAGAGCGAGTTGGGGATTCACAGTGTGTATGGAACAGTTGAAACCCGTGGAAGCAAAGGCCTTGGCAAACTGTAGAGCCAGAAGGAAAGGGCTGAGGGGTGAACTCCTGGGGAGTGGCACTGCCACAGCAGGTGCAGCAAAATGGTGCTGTCTTTCTTTTGCACGGGTTTATTTTTCTAATAGGGTAAATGTTTAAAAAGAGGGAGATTTCAGATAAAAATCTTGGAAAATTGGAAAATGGCATCACTGGGTGCACACTTCATCCAGAGAAAGTGAGCTGTGGGCTGAGGTGAGATGATGGCCACCTCCTTTGGACATGGCATGCACTCCAGCCTCCGCTCGCCACTCACTCCACAGAGCCGGTGCGCTGCTGGCCAGCTGAGTGGAGGGACAAGAGCCAGCACTGAAGAGACATAAGCAAGGCGGGGCCTGGCCAGAGAGGTGGGGGAAAGCCCTGGAGGGAGACAGTCACACTCTGTCCACAGGTTACAGCCTCCCTTTATCTGGCTGTGCTTTCCTCCCTGGGGCACAGCAGGGACCAGAACAGCCTAACCAAGCCATCAGGATGTTTACTTGCCTATGGGGGTATGGGGGACAAACTAGTTAGTAAAAGTTAAAGTACATTAGCTGTTGACAGATATTGAAGAGAAAATAAAGGGGGGTGGGATGTTGAGGAAGGGATGTAATTTTAGAGCTGGTCAGAGCAGCCCTCATCATGTTAGTTTCCTACAAATTAATTACCACTAATTTGGTGGCTCAAAACAGCTCACATTTATTCTCTTACAGTTGGGGAGGTCAGAGGCCAAAGTTAGTTTTACTAGACTGAAATCAAGGTGTAAGTAGGGCCACAGGCCCTCTTGGGACTTGGAGGCTCTAGAGAATTCATTTACTTACTTTTTCCCAGCTTTTAAAACTGTATCTTGCATTCCTTAGCTGGGGGCCTTTTCCCCCATCTTTGCAGCCAACAGCGCCACTTCTTGCTTCAGTGGTCACATTTCTGCCATCTCTGTCAAATCTCCCTCTGCCTTCCTATAATACTATTATATAAGGACACGTGATTGCATCTAGGGCCAGACAGATACTCCAGGATAATCTCCCCATCTCAAGAGCCTTAACTTAATCACACCCGCAAAGTCCCTCTTACCATATAGAGTAACAGTCACGGGTCCCCGGATTAGGACCTTGTCTTCAGAAGCCTACAACATTCACTGAGAAGGTAACTGCTGCAGAAAGACCACGGAGGGAGGGCGCAAACCACGTAGCTCCTGGGGAAGGTATGCAGAGGTGGAGCACACCCGGTAGGGTTTCAGAACAAGAGACTGAGGCAGAGGGGGAGGAGGCCAGGGATGACCTGGTTTTCTGGCCTGAACAATTGGAAGGATGAAATCACCATTAAACTGGGATGGGGAAGACCAGGAGCTCAGTCTTTGACTGAAAATGGGAGATGCCTCATAGACATCCAAATAGAGATGTCGAGTAGGTAGCTGAATCTGGAGTTCAGGAGAGAGGCCCAAGGCAGAAAGATAAATGTGAAAGTTGTCCACATAGAAGGTGTTCAAAGCCATGAGACTGGCCAGGTTGGGTGGCTCACGCCTGTAATCCTAGCACTATGGGAGGCTGAGGAGGGAGGATCCCTTGAGGTCAGAAATTCGAGACCAGCCCTGTCTCTACTAAAAACAGAACAAAATTAGCTGGGCATGGTGGCATGTGCCTGTAGTCCCAGCTACTCGGGAGGCTGAACCAGGAGAATCACTTGAGCCCAGGAGTTGGAGGTTGCTGTGAGCTAGGCTGATGCCATGGCACTGGGCACTTGAGCCCAGGTGACAGAGCGAGACACTGTCTAAAAAAAAAAAAAAAAAAAAAAGCCATTGAGACCAGGTGAGGTCACTAGGGAGTGAGCATGGAGAGAGAAGAGAAGGATCCCCAGGCTGAAGCCTGAGTCCTCCAGAGTACTGAGTCAAGAACATGAAAAGAAATGAGTCCAGGAGCAGCCAGTGCAGCAGGAAGAAAACCCAGAGTGGTGTTCTGGAAGCCAGGAAAGAACGTGTTTCCAGGGGAGGAGGGAAACAGGAGGATGTTGCTTACAGGTCGGGTAAGATGAGGACTGCATTGAGAACTGAGCGGGGAACTCACCAGACAGAGGACATTAGTGAGCTGGGAAGCTTGTCAGTAGAGTCAGGGACAAAAGCTGATTACAGGAGGTTCCAGAGAGAATGCGAGAAGAGAAATGGGGAGAGTGGGTGTGGTCATCAGTAGGAGAGAGGTAGGAGCAGGAATAAGAGAGGAAAGAAGGACAAGAGGTTTTTGGTTTTTTAATGTAATACAGAGGAAATACGCTTATGGATAGGCTAAAAATATGCTGGATGTGGACAGGTAACATCTAACAAGGAGGAGAATTCTGATGATGCGGGGCGGAAAAGGAAGAGCTGCTGGTGATGTCCTTGAGTAGAGGAGAGGGGCTGGGATTTGGTGAGCAGGAGGTAGGTTGGCCTTTGCCAGCCACCGCTAAGAGTGCATCAGTGACACCAGGAGGGAAGCCAGGATAATGGGGCCAGAGCCACGAAGGCAGGTAGACGAGGTCCTTTCTCTGACCACGGTTCTCTTGTTTCTCAGGACTCCAGAGAAGCCCTTCAGTGGTTTCAGGCCATCCTAAGAAGGTGGGGAGCCCACAGCCTATTCTCCCCACCCCAGTTCAGGCTCTCTGTCTTGGCACACCAGGAAAAGAGAAAAGACGGTCAGGGGGATAAAAATGTCTACATTCATTTATTTATGCATCTAATCAGAACTAATTACTGATTGATTAATTACTTTGTGCCCAGCACTGTGCTAGCCACTACAAATAAAGTTGTGAGAAAGGGTAAATCTTGCTTTGGCATCACTAAATTTACAATCCAGAGGCAGATGGAAACAGCAAAACAGCACCAGCAATGCAGTGTGGTAACAGGTTTAATAGAGAGGCACGATACTAGGATTGCAGAGAAGAGGTGTCTACCTGGGGTCTCCGGCCTCAGGGAAGACAGCCCCTGATGGGAAAGAACAGAAGTTATTCCAGAAGAGGGAAGGAAAGTGTGTTCCAGACAGAGGAAAATACAAGGACAAAGTTCTGGAGGAGAGAAAGAGACAGAGATTGCGGCTCATTCAAGGAAAAAAACAAAGTTATTAATAATTTTCCAGGTGCTCTAACCCAAGATGGAGCTAGATGTGGGGTAGAGGGGCCAGGTCAGAATTTTCTCTAAGAGGCCTGGGGAGCCATTAGAGCAGCTTTAAACAAGGAGGGACATCACTGGAAACAACCCCACCACCACCACAGTGAGGGGAATAGAGGTGGGGACCCCGCAAGCCAGTTAGGAATTCGGTAGTAATCCAGATGAGAGCTCACCCAGAACCAGGGAACAGCAAGGGTCCTTAGAGAAGGGGGTGGATGCGGGTGAAGAAACAGGTGGGCTACAAAGGGTGAGGGAGGAAGAAGGGTCAGAAGGGCTGAAGCCAGCCCAGGACAGAACCCAACATTTAGGAACGGCAGAGTGGAAAAGCAGCCGGAGAAAGAGCAGCTGGGGAAACCCAGGCAAGCAGGCAGGCCTGGACTCCAAGGAAAGAGTTCCCCCTGCCCGGGGACGGGTGGCACACAGTGCTCCGCGCTGCAGGAGCCGGCCGCTGGGGTCCGAGAGGTGAGGATCAGCGGGAGGCTGGGATTGCAGGCGCAGCAGCCTGATTTCAGGGGCCCAGGAGTGTGCGCGCGGCAGCTAAACGGAGCCAACAAACGCAGGCCAGGAGGGGAGCAGGGGGCGAGCAGGCCAGAGGGCACAGGAGGTGGGAGAGTTTAGGCGTGAAGCTCTAGAATGCACTAAGGAGGATGCAGGGAGTGGGGACTAGGAAACACAGGACAGACGGCTGTCCTGAGAGGGCACGAGGGGATAGGAGACAGACCACAAGTCAGGAGTGGAAATGAGGCATTGAGGTGGCCTCAGAGCTTGAAAAAAATGAGAGTTATGAAAACCGTCCAGAAATGAATAAAAAGAGAGAGAAGCGAGATGGGAGGAGCTTATGCTCCCACAGCGTTAGCGCTAGAAAGCTTTGAGTTTGGGTATTTTTCTCCCCTTTGCCTCTCTTCTCTTGTCCTTGGAGGGCGCAGAGCAGGGAACGTTCTCGAAAGTAAAGGCCACCCGTGGAGCAGCGGGCGTGGCCTTGCCGCTTTCCTCTCCCGCGCGGGAGCCCGGGGCGGCGGGACCGCTAGGTGGCAGCCTTGACCCACGGGATCGGTCGCTCCCGCGCCCCTGGTCGGTTTGTCTTCACAGTTCTCCGAATTTTTGAGATCTGGAGGGCTATTGAGATCAACCCTTTTCCTTCCTGACCCCGTCTTCCCCGTCGGATGTTTTAATTCCAAATTTGAATTTTTGGCGGGGAGGAAGAGAAGATGGAGTTATGCACGCGGTATCCACCGAGACCCCACTATTGACAGGGTCCTCTGGGCCACCGAAAGAAACGGAAAAGCTTTTTCTGACCCGCCCCCCATCAGATAGATAGCGAGCAGGACAAAGAGAATTCAGAGAAGGGACAGTCCAGGAAATAGGAGACAACCAGGACAGGAAAGGAAGACGGAAGCCAGGGGAGGGAAAGTTTCCAAAAGGAGGAAGTGGACAATCTGCAGAGAAGCGGGGACCCCGGCGAGCAGCGCGTGTCCCGTGTGGGCGCGCCCGGGACTGGACAGGCGCGGGGCCCGGCGCAGCTGGGCGGGGAAGAGGCGGGACGAGCCGGGGACCAGGCAGGCCTGCGGGCCAGGAAAGGCTCCCCGGAGGCTCGCGTGTGGAGCCTGTCCGAAGAAAAACTCCTTGAAGACACTGGGACAAGGAGCGTTCCCAGAGTGGGGGGCTGAGGACAGGCGCACGGGTACAGTGAACCTTAGGTCAGTTTGGTCAAAGCTCCTAACCCAGTAAGAGCTGGGCCTCATGGAAATCAGGGACCCCATCTTAAACTTGCGTGTCCCTCCAGAGTGCGTGTGTGAGCTGCCCGCAGGCATTTAGTAGGTACTGCTTGAATAAATCAGTTCAATAATCCTACAGCTCTGGAGAGACTCTGAGTCAACTCTTCGTCATGATTTCTGGATGGTTTTCTCTATATTGTACAATGTCTGCCAATAACTACCAGTTTGATAACATCTTAGAATGCAATGTGAGTTACCATTTTGGGGTTTCCAGTCTCACTTTACATTTTTCTTTTCCTTCTTTCTTTTTTTTTTTTCTTTTCCCTAGATGCCAGTGCCCAACTCACTCTCATACTTACTCCCAAGGTAATTCTTTTGTGTTTTTTAAACTAGCCACGGTTTTGGTTTCTACAGTTGGCACTTACATACATTTGGGCAAATTGTAAAGCAAGAAGATCAAGGCATGTGAGAGGGAGATTGATGAAAATGGTTATGTTTTCACTATGAAATCGGTAATACGTAGCTCTATGCAATGTTAGCTGAAAGTAAGCTACTGGTTAAGAATTTGGCGCAAATACACATTCATTGTCATTTATAATGCTTTTCTATTTTAAATATAATTATTTTCCAAAGCTAAAAGTGCACAGATAGGATTTTAAGAATGTCTGAGTTCATCAAACAGAATTAATCAAGATGAAGTCTTTAGAAGGTTCTTAGACA
Organism: Avahi laniger; assembly: GCA_963575035.1. Taxonomy (NCBI): domain Eukaryota; kingdom Metazoa; phylum Chordata; class Mammalia; order Primates; family Indriidae; genus Avahi; species Avahi laniger. The sequence goes on from CAUYSK010009491.1 coordinate 21,200, forward strand.
TCTCTAAAAGAAAGAGACTAAAGAACAAGGTGGTTCCTAGAAAGAAAACACTTGCTTGTATCAATTTTTAAAATAACATTCCATCTCTGAATACTTAAAAATAATGACATGTTTCATTTGCCACAAATGTCTTAATCATTACCAAACTCCATGGTGCAGAGAGCAGCAGGAGGCCGCTCAGTGTAGCTTTAGTGTGTCCTTAGAATGTCACATGAATTACAGACACAAAAGCTGATTTTTGTCTCTTCAAGGGTCAAAACTAAACAGCAAGGCAAGGGATAGAAAGGAAGGGGTTTGACTGCACAGGATCTGGAGCAGAAAACCTCAGATAAGCCTGGTGGGGAGTAGAACAGAAGGTGTAACTAGCTGACAGCTCTCTCCTATCTGAGGAGTAGCTCACCCTTCAGGACAAGCCTAGGGACCTCCTGGCCACTAACTGCCGTCTACCAGGCAGAAGCATGCCCAGCTTTTAAGGCTTCTGAACATATGCAGAACTTTGTCTTCAGTTAGTTTTCTCTAACTCTTAGTTGGTTTCCACAAAGAATCAGAAATTTCCTACTGGGGGAATAAAATTAATAATTTAGAGAAAGATAACCTCACTGTTTTCTAGGATCATATTTATGTCTTTACCTAAACCTTATTAATAGAAATAATAGATTATTTCTTTGAAGCCGAGAGGAGTCAAAGATATTTGAGTTTTCATAAAGGGTGCCCTTGCTCTCAGGGAGTACAAGATAGATTGTCTAGTTCTGGTCTCTTTTTCTTAAAAAAAAAAAAAGTTGTGAAAATTGTTCTGTAGACTTCTATCATATAACTGACTGGGACTAACATAAATAAGTAAATAAAAACAAGGATAAAAATTATTAATGAGGTCCTTCTTGTTCCAATATGACAGAAAATTATTTTTATCATAATTAAAACCTGATACTTTGCAAAGAAATAGCAGTTTATAAAAATTTTTATTAAATTTCACCAAGAAAACTAAATTTTGTATATGTATAAGCTTGAGAAACATAAATATCTTACCATCATAAGTTATCCTTGTTAAAAAAAAACTTGATTCACACAAATTATCACAGTTGCAATAAGAAGTGTAAGCAGGACTCTAATGAATTTACTAATGGTTGTTCTCTAACAATAATCCAACTCTAGACTCCAGGCAATTTTTTTTCCAAGAGGATTTTTACACATTATATTTTCCAACATATATTTTAATTTCAAAGGAGAAAATATTTTAAATATTTTATCTTCACTAAGTTAGCCTCAAGTTAGCATTACATTTTCTATCGTAAAATGCAAGTATTGATTTTATATAATTTGATACACAACAGTGAAACCTGAAAAATATATTTTACGTAAGACTTCAAAGGAAATGCTATGTTTACTGCTGGATTTTACTATCAAATAACAATATGTGTGTGCTTTATTTCTGAGGCCTACTCTGCTGTTTATTTTTACATTTCTAGCTCCTGGACTTTCACCTTCTGGGAAGACAGGAGATTATGCCTTTGAGGTAGATTTAATCAATCCATTCTTTCTTTTATAAATGACTTGAAAAAATAAAACTAGAGTATTTTGCTAATGAATTATTATTTCATTTTTAATCTGTTATTAATTGATGTTTAATAATCTCAATTTTGCCGTATTAACAAAGTACCTTGTTAGAATAATGGAATATAAATCTTCTGAGAACTTCTGAAAAATGTCTAAAATACTGTCTTCTGTACAGCCGTCAAAATGGGGTAAATTCCCAATTCTACAACTTCTCCAACTTATATATGTTATATGTTAAATCTTTCATTTTGTAATTATAACAATCCCAAAAGAGGTCACAGAAATCTGTTGAAGCAAGAGTAAAGGCACAATTCATTCTGGGAGGCGGGTGCTGATCCTCCTGAGAGCATAGGCCACAAGTGGAGGGTGTGGCTCCACACAGCCCCACCTGGTTGCTGCCACATGAGAATGCAGTGTCAGGGTCGCCAGGGTGTTCAAGAGAGAACGAAATTCAGATGGTCACATTGGATTTTTTCACCCTGATTTTTAAGAGTTATTAGCCAATTCAGAAAAAGAAATTTAAACATAACATGGATAGAACAAAACAATTCTTCGGGCCAAAGGTGAGCGACCCATCAACCATCAGTATAAAAGCTCTACTCTCACCTGTAAGCGTTATGCCAGAGCCTAGCCCTGGGCCTGGAACACAGCAGGCAGCAGCGTTGGCTGGGTGGGAGGATGGATGGATGCATGGTTGGGTGTATGGATAGCTGGATGAGTGAGTGAAAAGAAAAAATACACAGGGAAGATAACCACATTTAACTCAGAAAGTGAGAAATTCGAGAGTCAATTTAGTGTGAAGGTAGGGAAGCGAGACATTTGAAGCTGAAGGAACAACTGAGAGTTCATGATAAGTTTGGGAAAAGACAAGTCAGTCCAATGTGACTGGAGCCAAGTGTGGTGCATCTGAGGCCAGAGAGGGATGACTGGGAAGACCATGCTAAGGAATATGTACTTAGTGCTCTAGACAATGAGGAATCATTTCAGGGTTTTGGAAATGGAGTGGTAAATTCTTTAATACACCCTACACCTGAATCTGTTTGTTTGTTTGTTTGTTTTCAGATGGCCGTTTCAAATATTAGATATGGAGCAGGGGTTACAAAAGAAGTGGGCATGGCAAGTATTTGAGATGTCTCCAGTCTCCTACTATAAATGTTACATATCTTGTAAAACAAGTGCTGACAGCAATCAAGTCCTTTATTTTTTAAAATGTACAGTGTTAAGTTTGCCAGAAGAGTTTATTACAGTTCTAGTGCAATCGAATCTAACTTATAATTTTTTTGTAGGACTTACAAAACATGGGTGCTAAAAATGTTTGCCTGATGACAGACAAGAACCTCTCCCAGCTCCCTCCTGTCCAAGCAGTTATGGATTCCCTAGTGAAGAATGGCATCCGCTTTCAGGTTTATGACAATGTGAGGGTGGAACCAACAGATACAAGGTATTTTTGTATTGTTGTTGTCATTTCCTTTAAGCAGAAGCCAATCCATCGCTATGGATTAAAACTTGCCCTAGGCCTTATTTAATGACATGGTAATTTATTTCTGAAAAATATGACATAATGGTTTTTATTTTCCCTTCTCCAAGCTTCAAGGAAGCTATTGAGTTTGCCCAAAAGGGAGCTTTTGATGCCTACGTCGCTGTGGGTGGCGGCTCCACCATGGACACCTGTAAAGCTGCTAACCTGTACGCGTCCAGCCCTCACTCTGACTTCCTAGATTATGTCAACGCCCCTATTGGGAAGGGAAAGCCTGTGTCTGTGCCTCTGAAGCCTCTAATTGCAGGTAAAGACTATTTATTTCTTTGTTTTATTTTGCAATTGGCCAAAGGCCTTAGGAGAGATGCAAGCCAGTCCTTTAAAGCTTTCTGAGTTGTTCATTTCCAAGCAATGCCTTGTTTGGAGATCAAAATAGATAGCAATTCCTTCATTTTAAAATTCTGATCTTTATTTTCAGACTTGGTTAGAGACAATTTGGGTCAGTGGTAGGAAAGTTTGCAGATCTAAGATATGGGGTCACCATGTGGAAGAGGATGCGGGTCATCGTTTACATATGATTAGATCCCTCTGTTGACAGGTTTGTCCTCTAAACCCCTCTGCTTTGTACCATTTTGCAAGCCGCTGTGGACTTCAAGAAGAACATTGGCTGTTATTTTTCTGGTGATGACTCAACCCTTTCTTCCACATAATGGCTCTTCAGCTGACCTCAGGCTTTGTCTCTTCCCTGGACCATGTGGCCAGCATGGCCACATCGCTCTTGGGACATCTGCTGTGTGGCTGCCCAGGGCACAGACATAGAAATTCAAATCAGAACAGCTCATTTGTTTCCACAGGGAACCTTGGGGTTTTCTGGTCTTTTCTTTTCTCCCATTTTTAGGGCTGCTAGCATATCACTATTTAAAGTTTCATAGCTAAAATGCACTAACCGGTACCTGGGAAGTATCCTCAGTTTAAAGTTTTATCCTCCCCAACCCCCCCACCCAACGGTGAAGGGCACTGTGACGCCGGCAGATGAGCTACTCTGCCGTGAATGGGGAGCAGCGGGGAGCGCGTAATTGGCGTCTGGCAAATGGAACCCTCTGGTGAAACTGTGTCAGCAGCACACAGAGGGGTGATTAGTAAAGTTTAGAAACTTGACAGAACTACAAAACCACAGAGCCCAGCAAAGGCAGAGCGTTCCTGTGCTTGCTGCCAAGAGGGAATAAAGATGTCTTTTAAAGACAGCAAATATGTATGAGTTTTGTTGCTGGAGGTGCCGAGCAGCCTGCGTTTGAATACCCAGCTGCAGCTGCTTAAGCTCTGGCACTAGAGGAGCCTGAGGTTCCCAGAGCTCATCGCTGTTAATGCGGACACAGCCATCACATATGTATGAATGACATACATATACGTTATCACAGACACAGACATCATAAATGCTTGTTAACACAGAGAAATCACACATATGTTAAATACACATACATGTTAATGCAGACACAGACCACTATACACATTAAACACACATGTTCATGCAGAAACAGACATCATACATATTAAACACTTAGGCATGCTAAAGAGGCCTGTGTGTTAATGCAGACATGGACGTCATACATGCATGTTAACACAGATACAGAGGTCACATGTGCATATTAAATACAGATGCATGTTAATACAGACACAGCATCACACGTATTAAACACACACATTCATGCAACACAGTCATGATACATGTTAAACATGCATATGCATTAATGTAGATACAGACATCAACCGATATGTTAAACATACATGTGTGCTAATACAGATACGGACCTCACACATGCCTAGTAATGCAGTCACAGACATCATGCATGTTATATACATGTTCATACAGATACATATTTCAGGCAAGCAAGAGGGTCAACAGAACTTCCTTCTCTCACTTTGTTCTTTATTTCTAAGGCTGAATTAAATATCTCCACTGACCTTTATTTAGACGCTTTATTAACATTCATATTACTTTGTTCAAGTTCCAACTACCACAGGAACTGGGAGTGAAACAACCGGGGTTGCCATTTTTGACTATGAACACTTGAAAGTAAAAACTGGTAAGAACTTTCCCTATAATATTTTTAAAATTCTCTCTCATACTTTTCAATATCCTTCTCTTTAATCCTAATATTTAAAAGTCAAGGAGTTATGGAGTTAAGGAAAGGGTACGTACATATGCACATTTTCTTTCTTTTTTGAAGTACATATAAAATATGAAGCAGTCTAATAATCTTTCTTTTTGAGAACTACCTACAAAAACATATTGAAATGCCACGAACCTTAGCTGTCCATTTTATGCCCAAGTTAGTGACTGTGGATCCATGATAAATAGGTGTTTCCTCTCTCTGACATCTTTTTTACATTTCAAATCAATTTTATTAGGATGTGATTTTATATCATAAAATGCACTCATTTTAAGAATCTAGTTTGATGAGTTTTGACAAATATATATGCCCATGTAACTACCAATCCAACCAAAATGTAAAACATTTCCATAACTTTAGAAAGTTCCCTCATGCTCCATCCCAGCTGATCCCTCCAGCCCAATTCCCTGGTAACTTCTGTTCTGCTTCTGTCTTCTTGGTCATTTTCATGCTCTCTTCTTCTCACTCACTAACTCTGAGATAACGTGATAGAGATGTCCCTATTCTTTAATCTGGCTCAGTTTTCTGCTTTCAGCCCTTTATAGCAAAATAAATTGGCATTCGACTGCACGTTTATAGTAACTTCTCTTTTTAAGATAATTTGATGTAATTAAATTTAATTAGATGTAATGTAATTAAATTACATTATCCTTTGACATTGTTAAAGACAATAATAGTAGCCATCACTTATATTCTACCGTACAGTTTTAAGAAGACTTTTACATAATATTATCTCATTCGATCCCTGCAGCAGCTCTGTGAGGGATGCAAGTCCTGTATTATTACAGTCTAATCTTACAGAGAACTCAGAGAGGCTAAGTGACTTGCCTGAAGACACAAAGTAAATTATAGAACAAGGACCGGTAGCGATGTGCTAGTAAACCAGCTCTCTGGAATTTAATAATAAACAAATAAGCCCTGATTCACAGTGTTTGCCAATTTCTGTAGTGTAAATACTTCCACCATGGCCAATGATGTCACTCATTCATGAGCTGAGAAAAATTGCATGCACTTGGCTCTTGGGAACCTGCAGGAGGCAGCACAGCACAGCACTGAAACCCCAGGCTTCCGACTCCAAGTCTTTTTCCACTGCTCCTTGCTGCCTCCCTACATGAAAATGAATCTTTTCTCATATTTTTTATATTTTCAGGGTGATTTATTATCCTCAAGTTATTTAATTTTTATTTTATTTTTTATTTTATTATATTTGTTTATTATTATTTATTTTATTATTTATTTTTTTAAACCATCATATCTTAGCCTCTATTACAAATCTTAGCCTCTATTACAAACTACAATATCTTAACCTCTATTACAAATCCTTATGTTCTAGGCATTGCTTCAAGAGCCATCAAACCCACACTGGGACTGATTGATCCTCTGCACACCCTCCATATGCCTGAACGGTTGGTTGCCAACAGTGGCTTCGATGTGCTTTGGTAGGTAACAGTGCCATTTAGAGGGGCTTGCTCAGTACTGGGTCTATGTACAGTATTCTGTTGCTCAATGCACTTGCTAAGTGTTTGTTGATTAGCATCCCACAACACCCCTGGCTTTGGCTGTCATTCTCCCCTTTCCTAGATGAAAACATTGAAGCTGTAAAGGATGGTGATTAGGTGAGGTCCGGTGTGGGCCACTCACCTGCAATTCAGGATGGACCACCCCAGCCACAGCTGTGGCCACGGAGACGCAGCTAAAGGAGCAGTTTGAGCTGGCATGCAGCGTCTCAGAAGCACACCGCCTGCCTTTACGGCCACACTAACTAGGGAACGCCCAGGCTGCACACCACAGAAGAGGGCAGGGAAGGGAGCTGACACTTCCAGGGCACCCGCAGACCGTGCACGCTGTGTCACCGCCTGACACGCATCGTCACTTCACCGCAGGGCTGTGCGGTACAAGGCCTTTGTTTTATTGAAAAAGAAAACTGGGTTTGAGATGTTTGATATCTTGCCTAGAGTCTTACTGCGTGCTGTCTTGGCTTTAGCCGCTATATGCCGAGCACAACAGACCTCCCTCCTGGGCCCCAGGCCTCACGGAGGTCCCACGTGCACCTCACATGCAGCACGTCCCGAGCTATCCTAGTCCATCCACAAGCACATGCACATTTTTCCACATTTTAACATCTCTGAAATCAGGATATATCTTAAAGTCTATAGCTTGATGGTATATTTTTATCCTCAGTGGTACGTTTTTAAAAATGGTGCATCTTATAATGCATGGCATCTTAAATTTGATGAAATCTGCTAATTCACTGCATCCTCCCACACCCCACAGCTTCTCCTGAGTCCCCCAGCTCAGCGAGTGTCAGGACTCCATAGGAACTTCTCCCTTCTCTCATGCCCACGCCCGGCCTGCAGATCCTATCTCTCGTCCTGCTTGAATCTGTCTTCCATCTGCTCCCTATTCCCAAGCTTCATTGCCCTGCCTCAGTTCAGTCCCACCCCAGCTCTCGCCTGGACTATTGCCGTAGTCTCCTCATTGGTCTCGCCACTTCCCTCCCATCATCCTCCTGTCTGTCCTCCACACTGGCCTCCAAAGCTTCCAGAATGTGATCTGACCATCACACACATGCACGCGGGCACACACACAGACACACCTCTCTACCTTGTGAATCCTTCAGTGGCTTTCCACACCTACTGTCCAAAAGCCAAACTCCTTAGGCCCTAAAATGTCCCCAGCACTCAGTTCTTTATCTGCTTGGAGAACCATCTTTCAATTCCACGGGAGCATCCACTCCTTGACAGAACCTTACTGACCCTCCTTGCCCCTCTCCTCAAGTACAAGTGACCACTTGTCCTTCGTTCTCGCCCAGGCATTGTTTCTGAGACACTCTGTCTTCACATGCCTGTCTCCCCACTGCATTGTGACCTTGATGATAATCAGGCCATCATACTCACCTCTCTATCTCTGCCTCTTGGCACAATGACTGAATTAGTCCCTGTTGAATGAAGTTCACACAGGCAGGCAGTGACAGAGTTAGGATCCACATCCAGGTGTGTCCAAGTCTGTGGTCTGCTTTCCTCACTGTGTTATGCTGCCTGCCAAGAGACTGTTGACAATCGTGTCCAACTCCTTTCTGTTCAATATGGTTAGAACTTTGATGAGCTGTCCCCTAATAATCTGGAAATAAAGGAAATAAGATTACCCTCCCTAACTGTAAACTGCATAATAAATACATCATGGCCCAAAGCAATCGCTTTAGGTGAATGACTCAGAGGCCCAAAGACTTCACGGTCAGTCAAAGCGGAAAGCGGGCTCAGAAGGAAGGAGAATGATGGCAGTTGCTCTTTTAGCTACTGTCCAAGGGAGAAAACACCTGGCCCGAGGAGTTTGGCTCAGTGGCCTGTTCTAAAGGCAGCCAAGCTGTGTATTAAACCTTCGAGGTATTCCCCTCGCTAGGACTCCATGGGCATGCTGACCACAAATTGGTCATCCTGGGCTTGACCATAAGGAGAGAAGACTCAGGTGTCTGTCCCCCTCAACAGTTATGCTTCTCGTTGTAAATCAATAATATGGATTCCAGCTTTCCACGTAGTTTCTGTGAGCTCAGCTCAGCGAGCCTGCCCTTGAGAAACAGATCTGCTCTTGGATTCAGAATCTAGATGCAATCTAGATGTGCTGCAAGGCTGGAGTCAGATTCTGGACCACAGCTGACTAGTGGGGAGGCCACCCTGTCCTCCCCCTGTGGACACCTCATTCTTGCATCGTTCATGCATTCCCTGTTTAGAACAACAAAGCCATAGCATCCCTCTACCAACTGCTTTTCAAAAAGTTTTCTAATGCGTTGTTCAAAAAATAGTTATCTGCTTCTCACCTGTAGAAGAAAGTAAATCCTCCATTCTAAGGCTGAAAACTCTAACTCATGCAAAACATAGTTCCCGTTACATTGTGTTCCCACTGCATCTTTGACCTGGATGGTGAGGGCTCTTCTTGTCTTCTGCAGTTGATGAGCTGGAATGCGTGGCAGGCCAGCAGGTGGAGGCGGCTCCGAAGCTTAGTTCTTGAAATCACCAACTCTGAGTTTCAGGTGCATAAGAAGAAAGAATCAGATTTTTTTTCAGGCCAGGAATTAATAATAATAGTGAATAATAAGCTTTTCAATGAGTCAGGCACTATTCTAAATACATGTATCAAGTCATTTCATTTTCACAGCTGCACCATGAAGGAGGACTGTCATTTATCCCTGTCCTAGAGTTACAAGAAGGGTAATGCCTCCTGCCAGGTCCACAGCAGGACGGTCCAGTGCCAGGGTTTACATCTGGGCAGCTGACCTCGAAGCCTGTGTTCTCACCCACTACACTGTACTCTCAGTAGGAGTCTAGTCTAACTATGACCCTCCTTTGGTAATATAATTGATCAATGCAAGTTATAAAATGGTAAATATATTCTACCAGGAAGTCAGTTTTTAGATTAAATGCTTTTTTGTGGCTCAAATGTATAATTCAGCATCAAAATGATTTATTTACACTGGAATGGGCTATATGTGATCTTATACATACTGGTCAAAAACACTGTAGTGCTGTTAATGTAAACTTGAGTCTATTAATTTCTATAATAAGCAATGACTGTCGTGGGTGGGAGGCTGGCTGGTGGAATGCATTGTGATCATCAGCATTACATAGCAGCATATCCGCAGCAGAGCAAGTATCAAACGTTTCCACGGCAGTTTGTAACCCTAATGGAGGGAAGGAGGAAGACCACACTTTCAATCTGTACATTTTAAATATTTCCTGTTAGCCATGCTCTGGAGTCATACACTGCCCTGCCCTACCACATGCGGAGCCCCTGCCCTTCAAATCCCATGATGCGGCCGGCGTACCAGGGCAGCAACCCAGTCAGCGACCTCTGGGCAGTCCATGCGCTGCGGATCGTTGCTAAGTATATGAAGAGGTACGTCACCCCGAAGGGGATAGAAACAGAACAGAAAACCCACATTTTGCCTTCACTTGAAGGATAATGTGCCTGATCCTGAAACGTCCCGAGCAGGTCTTTTCGCCAGAAGATCAGTCTGTGGACCTACAGAAGCACCAGACACCATCAGCCTCTGGAGGGGTCGGAGGACTGAGCACATGAAAATTGGGTCCTTCAGCCTGAAAAGGCAAAGGCTGCCCAGAGACAAAATAGGAGTCCCTAATTTATGAAGGATGCAGATGGAATAAATGGAAGAGTGTTCATAAAGCCTCAAACCAAAGCTAGGATGAGGGGAGATGTCCCTTGAAATTTGGCTACCCAAGGCGGAACTGAGAACCACACAGGCAGACGTTGGCTGCGCCCATCCAGGCCCTGTCCAAAGGCCCTGTCCATATCCACTGAGTGAACGCACATGAACTAAATTTAAGAAACCAATGGAAGAGAATGTGAGATTGCTGTCCCAGGAGATATAAAAGGCAGAACATGTAAAAGGATTCCTGAAAGGCTGTGAAAGATTTATGACTATAAATATATACATACACCCATTTCTAGCCATAGGCTATGGGAGAGCACATGGCAATAGGCTCCGGAGACAGCAAAGATATTCTTAGAGATGAAAGCTGATACCTGCGACGTTAGGACATATGCAAGGTCGGACTGACTTTTGTAATGACACATGATGGAAGGACAGAGCACAAGCAGGCTAGGCCCAGATGTGAACATGGTGTCTCCTCTGGCCTTGAGCTAGAAGCTCCACTGGTCGGGGGTTAGGGAGGCCTTGGAATTGCATTTTTTAGTAGAGCAGGGAGGAGGGACTCAACGATTTCAGGCTCGTGGGAGACCCCAGTGAAGTACAGCAACATTTGACCAGGTAGAAGTGGACACAGATCACAGGGAGCCAGCTTGTCTGGCAGGGACAGAGGCTTGGAGAGCCACAGTGGGAGGCGAGGCGGTACAGTGGACAGAGGAAGGGCTGAGAGCCCCATCATCTGCTGCTTCATCTTGTCATTTGGGGAGTTGGAAACTAACATTGGGTTTTGCAAAGGAGGCACGAACGCCTAACCATTCCAAATAAAAGGAGAAAAAAGGCTGTGGCACTTTTATTTCATAACAGGAACCCTTACTCGACAGAATCACAAAAAAAAAAACAAGTGAGAAGTGGGTTCGCTTGGCAGTCTTCAGGCTTCCTCCCCGGGGAAGGGTTTCCAAGCAGTGAATGCAGGAAAGCTGAGCAGAATCTGAAAGGGGCCTTTGAGGACTTGCTTTTCCAAAGTGGCACTGGGGACCCCAGAGCAAGCAAGGGTGTCCTACAATAATATTCACTTCCGCAGTAATGGAAGAAAAGATGTGCAGCTCCCAAAGGTACCAAAAGAGGCCTCGGGTGGGTGCATTTGAGGCAGTGTCACCAAGGATAGCTGGCCTGGCTGGATCTGTCCTGCAGGTAGCCCCAGGCAACAGGGGTCACTTCAGCAAGCCAGTCTCGCTTGGTGCATTTTGAGAATGAGTTTACTCTACGCTCATTCACAGCTGCCGTCAAGGTCATTGACAAATGAAGAAGAAGAATGAGTCTCAGGGCACTTTCCTAGAGCAGCTCTCACAATCCAAGAATCAGTGTTTTGCTCCCCTGGTACTTTTATATCACATGAGCAGCCTGACAGCATATTTATTATGCCTTTGCTAAAACCATTGATGAGAAAATGTTTCCCTTTGGTTTTCATTTAGAAGACAAGGCATCATTTGAATAACTTGTCTAATTTTTTTTCCTACCAAGTAGCATTTCTGTTTTTCCAGATCTTTCCTTAAGGCGGCTCTTTATTCAGCAGGAAATGCCAATGTTGATGTGTTATTGTTAGGTGTTTATATCATTCACAGGGCTGTCAGAAATCCTGATGATCTTGAAGCAAGGTCTCATATGCACTTGGCGAGTGCTTTTGCTGGCATTGGCTTTGGAAATGCTGGTGTTCATCTGTGGTAAGCGAATGTGAGATTTTATTTCTTTACTCAAGCTATTGCTTTAAAATATTTTAATATTTATAATTCAGGATAGGTGGTAAAATTTAAATATGCCGTAGAAGGAAGAAATTTAACTTTAGGTCCCTAAATATTTTCTTAATTCGAATGCAGTTTATTGGGTCATGGATTTTTTTTTAATAACAACTTTTTAAGATATAATTCACATACTAAACAATTCACACATTTAAAATGTATAGTTCAATGATTTTTAGTATATATATGAAGTTGTATAGACAGGCCACAATCAGTTTGTTAACCTTTGTTTTTTGTTTTTTGTTTTTTGAGACAAGGTCTCTCTTGTTGCCCAGCCTAGAGTGCAGTGGTGTCGTCATAGCTCACAGCAACCTCAAACTCTTGGTCTCAAGTGATCCTCTTGCCTCAGCTTCCTGAGTAGCTGGGACTACAGGCATGCACCACCATGCCTGGCTAATTTTTCTGTTCTTTTTAGAGAAGAGTTTTCACTTTTACTCAGGCTGGAATTTTTAACATTTTATCATCCCAAAAAGAAATCCCATAACCCCTAGCCGTCACTCACCAGTCCCTCCACCTCCCCCAGTACTAAGCAACTACTGATTTACTTTCTAATTCTATAGATTTCTCCATTCTGGACATTTTATGTAAATGGAATCATATAATATGTGGGTTTTTTGTGTCTAGCTTGTTTTTCTTAGCATAAGGTTTCCAAGCTCCATCCACATATCAGTACTTCATTCCTTTTCACTGCCAAATAGCATTCCATTGTATAGATATACCACATTGTGTTTATCTGTTCATCAGCTGATGGACATTTGGGTTGTTAGGCTTTTTGGCTATTATGAATAATGTTTCTGTGAACATTTGTGTACAGGTATTAATTTCTCTTGTTATATACATAGGAGTGGAGTTGCTGGGTCACGTGGTAATTCTGGTTTAAATTTTGAGAAACTGCCAGATTGTTTTCCACAGCATCTGCACCATTTTACATTCCCACCAGCAGTGGATGTGAGTTCTGATTTTTCTACATCCTCACCACATGTTGTGGATTTTTAATACTCAAATGCAGGATTTCTTTCTCCTAATCACTCACAAAAAAAACGGGATCAGAATGTTTGTCAATAGCCCAGAATTAATCTCTTTGATCAGAACTTCATTGGTATGTTGTTTTAAAATTGAAAACCAGTGAACATTGAGAATTAAGAACAGTCCTGTGGTAGGAGGAATACAACGAAATGGTCATCCTCAGACTCTGCCACTGATGGGAGCATAAATTGGTAACACCTTTCCAAAAACCAAGTCAGCAAAATGTACCCGGAGCCAGAAAAATATTTATACCCTTTGGCCCACTAATTCACTTCTAGGAATCTAGCCTAAAGAAATACCCATAATAGGATCAAAGAATTTCCTTGTAAGAATGTTTGCCTAAGTGTTATTTATAATTGAAAAATCGGGAAGCAACTTAAATTTCAACAGTTGGGAATGATTAACTAAAAGTACGGTACTTAAAGAATAAATAAGTCTGTTAAAAATAATATTTTAGAAAATAAAATTATATAAGAACATGTTTACAAATAATACTAATTAACAAAAGCAATGTATAAAACTATATGCACCATATGATTATAAATTAAATATATGCATTAAATGACTAGAAGGAAATAGGATTATGGGTAATTTTTATTTTCTACCAAGAACATAGACAACTATTAAAAGCAATCAACCTAAAATATTGAATATTGCTAGGAAGTTACCTTTGAAAACCGTTTCACATCATGAAAGCACACTAAGCAGTAATTTTCTGAATACTATGGAGCCCAAGAGAAGTGAAGCACATTCCAAAGCATGCAACAACTCAGAGAACCAATAGCTTCCCATCTTCTTCATGCAGGATGGGCAGGGAACACCTTCTGTTGGATAGATATTCATCAAGCTCACTAAAATACTTCTTTCCGTGAAATGTGAATCTTTTGCTGGATATCCACAAAGTCATCCAATAACCCACATTAAGACTTACAGACCATTTTACTTGTGTAATGCATTTTGTTTTCAATATATTAACTAGTCACAATGTTCATCTTCTGAATCATCTAGCCAACTATAATATTTTCCTATTTGTTCACTGAGAATTTAAGAGGATATAAAGAACTTCAGTGCAAACAAAAACCATGATGCCCTTTCTTGGTGAGAACTAAATCTAAATAAATCCTTAAGATAGAATTCAGGCACAAGAAATCAGTCAAACAGAACTGCTTAACAGAGCCTCTCAGGCTAGAATAATCTTTTATGATTCAACTTCATTAGTGTAAAACGTTTGAAAGGATCTATCTGTTATTGGCGAGACAAATCACTGGTGGATCAAACTTGCGTGTCGTCAAATGCAGCACATCTTGGCCTACAAAACTCCCCCCAGTGGCATCAGCTGGTGCAGGAGCACACTGCCAAGGAGGTGCCAAGGCAAAATAAAACACATGCCCAGAGCTTATGACAGAAACTTCGAAGTGAATTTTCCAGTATTCAAGATCATAAGGTTAACCAGCATGTTTGGGGAACTACTTCTGGATCAATACTTTTAAATGGCATACGATTCTCTGGACATTTGAATTTGAACATTTCAGAGATTTTGTTAATGTATGCACTAAACGTCCTGTGCATCATAATATATCCTTACATCCAAGAATACAGAACATATAACTTTGTGAAGTCACAATACTGTGCAGAGACTGTAACGGGCTCTGTCATGAGATTTTTCTTTGTATTGTTGACTTGAATCTTAGTATCTGTATATCAACATAAGGATTTTCTTTCTTTTCTAGCCATGGAATGTCTTACCCAATTTCGGGTTTAGTGAAGACATATAAAGCAAAGGATTACAATGTGGATCACCCACTGGTGGTAAAATAATTAATATTAATAAATTAATTAAATCTTATATTCCTCACAATTTCCATAAATATATTTGTCGATTCTTGACTGCTCAGAGTACAGGGTAAAGTAGCTTAATATCTAGAATATGCAGGGAAAACACATTGGTCACCGTGTGTCATTTCTCCCCAGCCCCATGGCCTTTCTGTGGTGCTCACATCC
Organism: Avahi laniger; assembly: GCA_963575035.1. NCBI lineage: Eukaryota > Metazoa > Chordata > Mammalia > Primates > Indriidae > Avahi > Avahi laniger. The sequence continues at coordinate 36,386 of CAUYSK010009491.1, forward strand.
CCAGCGGTGTTCACTTTCACTGGCCAGATGTTTCCAGAGCGGCACCTGGAGACAGCAGAAATATTAGGTATGGACTATTACTCATAAATCTATGACCCACACAGATGGAGCATTTCTGAAGATACACCATAAAGGATAATAACAAAAAATGTTGCTTCGGGGTCACTTAATAATAAAATGCCAGTGACTTACCCAAAGCCCTGTCTAGCATGAAAATTCTGTAATTTTATGCTTCTAAGAGTCCGTTCACAATTAAACAGAGCCAAATATTGATTCTGTTACATTTGTAATAATATTTTTTCCTCTGTTTTCATTCCAAAGGAAAGTATAACTGTCTATACTTTTAACATTATAAATGGCTTTTCCTATGTTTAATTGATAATAAAATGGCTCAAAATCAGGAAGCAACAGTAAATTCTCAATCACAGAAAGTCAAAACAACTAGAAACTTTGTAAAAATATCCCAAAAGAGGAATCTGTTTGCCATACTGTAGAATAAATAATGTCTGTAATGAGATATCCGCAATGCCTTTTGAATCTTACCAGAAATAAAGTCATATTCAGGATAGCTTTAGTGGTAAGTAAAACGTTGGTGTTTTTCTAATACAAAAACTCTTTTAAGTAGACTTGAGGATTTCATTAACTTGCGAAACATCTTATTCCACCGCTTGTGTTTAGTTAGAGTAGGAAGGGAAAAGCTAAAAAGAAAATTTCTTTATACTCTTCTAGCCCAGCCGTTGGAGAGATTATTTCCAGGGAGGTAGGAAGGACCGCAGACATCCTCTTGCCAGTGCGCCCGCCAGTCCCAGGTGCTGTGCAGAGAATGTTAATGACACAAGCCCAACAGCACCAAACATCTTGTGTCCCTTTTCCTTTTTGGACTGGAGATGTTGTTCAGCCATATGTTGGAACTCAGCTCCCTTTGTAAATACGCAAACCATGTAAATAGAGGGGAGCTAAAATCATAGGTGAGATTATGGTAAATGGGAAAAACTTAAAGAACTTAAAACTAACATTCCAGACAACCAGCAATGTTATTGAAAAAGTAGGTCCTCTGTTAGACAAACTCCAGGCTGGAAGAACCCACCCATTCTCTCTTCTTAAATAGGAAATTATAATATTATTCCACATTTTTCTATTCAGTATTTTGATTCTCTATGTAATCTTAGATTTTTCTCAGCTTTAGACCAATGTATTCTCTTTTCTACCATCTCTTTTTTTTTCAAAAACACTTCATAGGAAACCGCAGAGGTTCTGATGGTGTGTTTTATGGCAGCAATCCCGAGAACATAAAAACTTCATAAACCCTGTATCGTGTGTCACGTCTCCACCTAATCCATATTTTAGCAGCCACTGGGTAATACAGACTGGTCTTGTCAGGCAAAGTTTACCTTTCATCCAGCTGCTCTCCCAGCTGGCCGTGTATCTCGTTCTATTCATCCCTTTTCCTGGATTACTGAAACAGTTCTCTCTGGCATAGAAGAAAAAACTCAAAACCAATTTAATAATGTGCTTCAATACGGGGGTGAACTGTACGTTCAGGTCTCCTTTTGAATAATACAAGAGAAAGTGTATGAGGCATTTGGATAGACTTCTTACAATGCTACATTCTGTCTGTAGGGTGCCTCGCTTCTGGGCAGTGAATATGTTCGACTAGAATAGATGGGGGTTGGGAGATGCTAAGAGTTGTGAAATCTGTTCCCTTCCTCTGGGGACTTTCACAGCCACCCTGCCCGAGGGCAGAACCCCGTGCGTGGCTCTTCCACATTGCCATCTCTGTGATTATGTGTATTAATTATTAAAATTGTACCAAAATTCTGCCCTTACGAATCTCCAACCCATAGCAACCTTCTTCCCACTTCACTGCTATCATTATTATTACCTACATATGAAACACTGTTTCCTGAAAGTCTTCGTGTTCTTGGTTCTGCCTAACTGGTTCTGTAATTTTCTTCTTTTTTTTTTTGAGACAGAGTCTCACTCTCTTGCCTGGGCTAGAGTACGTTGGCGTCAGCCTAGCTCACAGCAACCTCAAGCTCCTGGGCTCAAGCGATCTTCCTGTCTCAGCCTCCCAGGTAGCTTGGGACTATAGGCACGCACCACCGTGCCCAGCTAATTTTCTCTATTTTTACTTGTTTGGCCAATTTCTTTCTATTTTTAGTAGAGACGGGGTCTCACTCTTGCTCAGGCTGATCTCGAACTCCTGAGCTCAAGCAATCCTCCCACCTCGGCCTCCCAGAATGCTAGGATTACAGGCGCGAGCCACCAGGCCTGGCCTGGTTCTTTAATATTTATTTAGAGGAACTTACCCTGCTCTTTGGCAACAGAGTCCAAAACAAATGTTGTATGGCTATAGAGAGGAAATATTTTCTTTCTTGGTCATATGTAATCCATTTTTTTCAGACCATTTTCTTCCTTTTTGGTGGCATATTTTGGAGTTTTTGTACTTCTCTATCCTTGTCTCAGAAGGTGTTCACAAAGGGTTAGCCTTTTTCTAAGATGTTGCTGTGAGAAAAGACTTTGAACACATACACCTCTAGATGTCAGCAAATTCCAAGCCTTGAAAATTACATAGGTTGCATTTTGTCCTACAGGTATTCATTTCTCCTCATCCAGACACCGGCCTTCTTTCTTGGTCTTCCTTCTGCACCTCTTTTCTTGGCTCTGTTTCTCTTCTTCCCATCACACGAGGGGCTGGCATGTCGGAACCGGCAGTCCCTTGGAAATGTGAGCACCGAGTGCAGTGAGCTCCCGCAGCTGACTGGGGCTGCCCCTGCTCAGTGTTAGGGAGATCTGCTCTGATCAGAACGTGCACACTGTGCACTCAGCTGACCTGGTGACTGAACTGTGCCCAGAGCCTGTTTCTTCCTCTTACAGTCTGCGCTTTATGTCTTCCAGGCGCTGACATCCGCACTGCCAGGACCCAAGATGCCGGGCCTGTGTTGGCAGACACGCTCCGGAAATTCTTATTCGATCTGGATGTTGATGACGGCCTAGCAGCTGTTGGTTACACCAAGGCTGATATCCCCGCATTAGTGAAAGGAACGCTGCCCCAGGTAAGGGACCACGCCTTCCTCACTCCCTGCAGTGGAGCACAGAGCTTCCAGAAAGACATGCCCCACTTGGGACGTGTCAGAGGGGATGGAACCAGGGGTCGTCCAGCAGTTCTCAGGTCTCCTTGACAACACAGCAGTTCTCTTCTTCCTGGCCCTGGTGGAAGGGGCCAAGCCTCCTTGCCTTTATGTTCTTCCACACAACTGTGGCCAAGGTGAGGCTTTCATGGGACACCTGAAAGGATCCTTTATGACAATTCAAGGTAAAAACAACCAAATCAATCTTCAGCTATGGCAAAATTTCCCTTTTCCCCATTTTGGTCTTTTAAGTGTTCCCATAAAAGTATGTGAAGCTGTTCCAAAAGGACCGCTAAGATTCTTTTCCATTATAAAAGAGTTACAAATTTCTACTACTTTATGAAGAGTAGGCATGGCTTTAAATTAACACTATTACAAAATTGCTTTTCAATGGATGTGGGAGATTCTATATTTTATACATATCTGTGGCACTATGAGTGGTATTTTATTTGTTAAATGTTGCTAAAGAGTGTAAACTGAGCTGCCATCCTTCCAAACAAAAAAAACCAGCTGGAATATCCACTCCCATGGCCTCCTGCTCACACAAGTGGCAGTACTTTTCCCTCACTCTGCTGAAGCAAGAGCTCAGACTAGCTGCTTCTTCCCCACGTCATCAGTGCTTAGAATGTTGACAACCTCACCACTCACATGACAGTATTTGTCTAGATTAGGTTCACAGACTCATCTGTCCACAGGAGCCAGGTAGGGAACAGCAATGAACAAAGTAATTTAAGGAGTTATGGAGCGGTGGGGACTTTGGGGAGCTGGAAAACACATGACCCATCTAATTGGGTGAGACGCAGCTCAGCTACAGTTCATTATCACCAAAGAGAAATTCAGGTCCCAGTGTTGGTAGAACTTCCAACTTCCAAGAAAAATCAGCAGTCTGGATGTTTGTGTTGAATTCCTTGGTTTCCACTGAACACATGAAACATTGTCCATGAGCCACCGGTTTCTTTGATTTAGATTCAGGCTCAGTGGGTTCAACTGCATCTAGAAATATAAATTAATGAAAAACACAGGCATCTCCAAGTATAGCAGAGCCCCCTAATTCTAACCCATAAGTCCATGGGACTAATAGCCAAAAAATATGACTCCCTAAGGCCGTCACAGTTATTTTACCCAAACCTACTAGACTATAAGTTCCATGAGGGCAGGAATCTGCTTTGCTCATCCATCCTTCACTGCACCTAGTGCAGGCTAGTAAACGTGCTACATGAACACATACCTGCTGCCCTCTCATCCCCAGGTGAGCTTGATGGCCGAACAGTGGTAACTTTTTGAGATGTTTCCTTAGACCGACTAGGACTCAACCAAAGACAGGGGAGCCATGAAAGTTTATCCAGGGACACCATACACTGAGTGGTCACCACGATTTTAACGTAGCTTCTGGCTTTATGGCGTGGTCCCGTGATAATGCCCACTCTGCAAGGGCCCCTCCCAAAAAGTTCTGCTTGGTTAGCCCAGGAAAGTATTCAGGAATGTGTTTGTCCACCTCCAGGAATGGTATCCATGATTTTCAGATGAACCTGTATGATATTCTTGGTTATTTGATTGCTGGTGGCAAGGCAACTTCCAGCTATCAGCATATATTGGCAAGTGTTCTCTGTTCTAATTCTATCTGTGATCAGACTTTCACTTTCAAAAGCTATGACAGCAACAGACTCAGACTAACATTTGAGACCCCCCACTAAAATAGCAAGCTAATTAGAGATCATTCTGAATGCCTCAGTGCACATGCCATACTGGGAAACCACAGATAGCAAAACCTTAATTAGACAAAATGAATTTTTTAGTTTCACAAAAGATGAGAGGTAAATGGAATCTTCTGAATATAAGTTGTGTCTTAAAGTTGGAAGCCAAGTTTTCCTCAAGCTATATTCATAAAGAGGCACCAAGGTGTATGCTGCCTGTTTTCCTTTGATCATGTTTTCATGATTAGGAGAAACATAGTTAATTTCAATTAACTAGTACTAGTTCCATTTTGGAGTCGATGTGATTGAGATATGTATTATCTTCTTAGATTCATAGGACTTTGGAAAAAATCCTAGAAACAAGCCCATCCATTTTGCAGATGAAGAACTACTAAGAGTGTTTTGTTTTGTTTTGTTTTGTTTTCGTGTTTGGGGTTTTTTGGCAGGAGTGAACATTTTATAGGAATGCTATGGCAACTTCAGAAAAAATTCTGAAGTAGACTAATCACATGCAGTAGATTAATCTTCACTTAATAGTTATTTACAGGATTTAAGGCAATGAGAAGGATATATTGGTTCCTGCAAAGAACATTGCCAGAAAGGTAATTGAATGTAGTTGACATTTGATAAAAGTTCTTTTCTGCTCAGCAATGAAGGATTGGTTTTCTCTGCAAGGACCAACCAGGGCAGTATTCCTGACCAAACACCACAGCCCATACTCGTGCAGCAAAGAACAGCCCTGTGTACAGAGGCTTCCAACTGCCAGAGCCAAGCTATGAGGCGAACAGGCAAGAATAAATTAATCTTCCAAGCTGGAGTTCTGAAACCTCTGGAAAGAAACATTTACATTTCAAATCAAAACATTTCATTACTAAGGAGAGCTGTCTACCCAAATGAGTACTTCCACTCCTTGGTAGACAGGCCAACTGAAATGTTATTTTATGAATGTACTAAAAGTAGAAGTCTGAATTTATTTCAGTGCCCATGTTAATCAGTAGTCCTCCGATTTTACATGTCTGTAAATAATAGCACATCATTGCTTAACACATCTTAATTTCTGAGAGAGTTTGGCTTTCATATGGCATAGCTGATCTGTGTAGGGACATGTCACAAACTTTATGTCCTTGCCCTGTTCAACCAGTCACTGGAGGCCAGAAATGTGAGAGAGAAATTCAGCTTGGGCTGGGCCTCAAGTATTTCTGGGAATGCTAAACTACTTCACCAAAGACACACAGGACCATGGTAAGGGCTTTCAAGCTCATCAGATAACACTCTCCTGTTATAAACAGAATAATGTGATGATCCTCTGTGGTCATAGCAAATGCTGAACTTCAATTCTTGACCCTACCACGAACATATGCATATGTAATCGGGAACAAGTCTCTACCTTGCTACGGATTTCTAGAATTACTCAGAGTCTCTAAAAGATCTGCTGGGATGTAAAATTTTGCCTTCGCCTCACCCATACTCATCAGCATTACCCCCTACCTCTCTCCCATCCTTTTTGTTTTTTAAATTTATTTTTTAAATTGTGGCAAAATATACATAACATAAAATTTATCATTTTAACCATTTTTAAGTGTACAATTCAGTGCCATTAAGTACATTCATAATGTATAACTATCACCACTATCCATTTCCGGAACTTTTTTTATCATCTCAAAACAGAAGCTCTCCATCCATTAAACACTAATTCCTCATTCTTCTCTTCTCCCAGTCCTGGTAACCTCTATTCTACTTTCTGTCTTTATGAATTTGCCTATCCTAGGAACCTCCTATAAGTGAAATCATACAATATTTATCTTTTATAACTGGCTTATTTCAGCTGGCATAATGTCTTCAGGGTTCTGACACCTGTAGCACATGTCAGAATTTCATTCCTTTTTGTAGCTGAATAACGTTCCACTTTATGGGCATACCACATTTTATTTATTTGTTTATCTACTGATGGGCGCTTGGGTTGTTTCCACCTTTTGGCCGTTATGAATAATGCTGCTATGAACTTTGGTGTACAAGTCCTTGTTTTCAATTCTTTTGGGCATATACCTAGGAATAGAATTGCTGGATTGGGTTGTAATTCTATGTTTGACTTTTTGAGGAACTGCTGCACTGTTTTCTGTAGTGGCGGTGCCATTTCACATTGCCATTAACGATGAACGAGGGTTCTGATTTCCCCACATCTTTACTGACACTTGTTATTTTCCATTTTTTATAATAGACCATCCCAATGAATGTGAAGTGGTATCTTATTGAAGTTTTGATTTGTATTTCTCTAATGCTTAATGATGTTAAGCACCTTTTCATGTGCTTATTGGCGATTTATATATTTTCCATGGAGAAATATCTATTCCTTTGCCCATTTTTGAATTGAGCTGCTTGAGGTTTTTTGTTGTTGAGTTGTAGGAATAATTTTTATATTCCGGATATTAATCCCTTATCAGCTATATCATTTGCAAATATTTTCTCCCATTTCGTGAGTTGTCTTTTCACCCTCTTGATAGTGTGCTTTGGCGCCCAAAGGTTTTTAATTTTTATTTAGTCCAGTTTATCTTTTTTCTTTTGTTCCCTGTGCTTTTGGTGGTGTATCCAAGAGATCATTGCCACATCTAATATTGTAAGATTTTCCCCTATGTGTTCTTCTAAGAGTTTTAGGGTTCTCGCTCTTACATTTAGGTTTTTGATCCATTTTGAGTTAATGTTTCAATACATCCTTCTTTGTTTTCATTCTTCCTTTTACTTGGCAAACACTTATTGAGAGCCTACTGTGTACCATGCATTGCGTGGGATACAGTGAGGAGGAAAATGAAGTCCCTTTTCTCTCTCATGAAGCTTATGTTCTAGTGAGGGGAGACAGACAGTGAACAGCTGGCTATAAATAAGATACAAATGAAGTCATTTCAGATGATGATTCGTGACATGAAGGAAAACCTGGGTAATGGGAGAATGATCTTGTGGGGACAGCGCGGAGGGAGCCCCCGCGAGGACGGTGAGAGGGCCTGTGACTTCCAAGCAGAGCGGGAAGCCCTGAGGCAGGGTCAAGGTCCGGCTGTTCATGGAACTTAACGGGTCTGTGGGACTAAGGGAGGTGAACCCACGGAGAGGAATCGGAGCCGGGGTGAGAGCAGGGCGGAGCAGGGCGGCCGCGGAGGCCGTGGCTTTGCAGCACTCGCGACAGAATGTTATCCCGGAGCGTCACGCACAGAAGACGACGATCCGATTTATACTGGAAAAAAAATCACACTGGCCGCCGTGAGGAGAACGACCTCCAGGGGGCGAGAGTAAAGCAAACGCGGAAACGGACCGTTTCGAAGGCGTTTCGAGGAGGACAGGGGAGGACGGCCTGGCCCGGGCTGAGCGAAGTGCTCGTTTCTTTATCTTTGCATCTCCGGGACGGGGCTCCCCTCCGAGCTGGGGCTGGCAGACTTGCGACGGGCTGGCCATGCGGACCAAGGGATGGAGTCAGCGTTCTATCTTGCACACGTGAACTCCGAGATGCGACATCTCCCCCCCCCCACCGCGGGTAATGTCCATCGTCCGCGGACTGCGTCAGACGCGCGGGGCGGAGAGCAGAGCGCGCGCAGCCCGGTCCTCCCAAGCTGCCCTGTTCCACCGGGTCGCTCCCCAACACGTGCTGCCTTGAAAATGGAACCCCTGAAAATGGAACCCCCAAATGGCGAATCTCTCAACTTCATGTAGGCTACAGGGTAGTTATCATCAAGCCTGGTAGTCCTCGCCCCAGAGGGATAAAGGAGCCGCTGACAGGAATGTAAATAACAACAGGACGTGCTGGCTGTCTTCACTGACTTGACTCATGATAATCGTTGGAGAAATTAAGCAAATTTGCTTGAGAAAGTAGAACATTTTAGTTAATAGAAAAAAAGGAGTCACTTGGTCAGACACGGTGGTTCATGCCTGTAATCCCAGCACTTTGGGAGGCCAAGGTGGGCGAATCACTTGAGCCCAGGAGTTGGAGACCAGCCTGGGCATCATAGGGAGACCCTGTCTCTACAAAAAAAAATATTTAAAAGCTAGCCAGGCGTGGTGTTCGGTTGGCTGAGGAGGAAAGATCACTTGAGCCCAGGAGTTTGAGGTTACAGTGAACTATGATCATGCCACTGCATTCCAGACGGTGTGACAGAGCCAGACCCTGTCGCTAAAAAAGAGAGGGGGGGTAGGAGAGGGAGGAAGAGAAAGAAAAAGGAAGAAAAGGAGAGAGAGAAAGAAAAAAAGAGTCACTTGTTGCATGTAGGTTGAAAGTTAATGTTCTACCGAAGTCCTTTTGAATATACTTTAAATACAAGTTGGAAGTCAAGGATGACTCAGTTCTTTTCCTTGGCAGCACTCGCTGTGCCTGGGACAGAGCTCTCTGTGCACAGAGAACCTGGCAGAAGTGGTTGACTGACCTAGTTTGGTCATTATAAAGAGGTGTTTTCCCCGTAGTTGGTTTGGGTCTATACATTTGGGCAGAAGGCTGTTGCCAGGGCATAAAGCAAGGGGTGATGGCTTTCGAAAGCTTTGTGGGAAAGAGGCATTACTTGATAAACCTCTAAGCTGAAGACCAACTAGTGTAAAGCATACGAAAAATACCACCTTTAAAGTTATGACTGTTATCAAGTCATTGTTTCTTATAACCAAGTTAATTTACATAATTCTATAGCTCTTACAAATTGTCTTTTCAAAGCGCTGGGTAACTCTCTTTTATTTACTGTTTCAGGAAAGGGTCACCAAGCTTGCACCCCGTCCCCAGTCGGAAGAGGATCTGTCTGCTCTGTTTGAAGCTTCAATGAAACTGTATTAATTGTCATTTTAACTGAAAGAATTACTGCTGGCCATCTTAGTTCTGAAAACAAAAGTTGATCTAGTTAGAGCTTTGTCTTTTTATCACCACACAACTTACCTGCTACCAATTTGAATGTTATATAAATGTCTCCTACAGGATATTCCCTGATGTCTGGAGTCAAGTTACTTCCATAAAACAGGCTGGACAAATGCCCACTATGTCAGACCCCTGGGATAGATTTCAGGTGTTCCTGTGGCAAACCCTATGGAATACTCTGCCCTTCCTCCATGTAGCGAATGGGCAAAAACTCAGCATCCATCAAAAGTGTAAATGTATATGTCCTATGCTGAATAACTAGCTGCATGTCTAGAAATTTATCCTATAGAAACACTAGCACAAGTATGTAAAGAAATATGGTAGGGATGTTTCTGGAAGCACTTTTTCTAATAATGAAAAATTTTAAACAACATAAATATTCATTGATATTGATAAATTGTAAATCATAATTGTAATATGTAATATGTAAATCATAATTGTAAATCATTGATAAATAAGTAAATCATAGTATATTAAACAATGGACTACTATGGTGCTATTAATAGGTGTGAAGTAAATGTGTTGGAAATATGTCTATAGTAAACTGGTAAGTTGACAAAAAAGCAAGTTGCAGAATAATTATATATTAGTACCATCTGGTTTTTACTTTTTCAATTATACATAAACTTAAGTCTACATAGACATAGAAAAGAAAGATGCACATCAAAATATTAAAAGTTATCACTGAAGAAATGGAATTTGGGGTATAGAGAATTAAGAGAAAATGTTCACTTTTTATTTTATACTTTCACTTTTTATTTTATAAACCTGTAGTGTTTGGATTTGTTAGAACAAGCATATATTACTTTTCTAATTTTAAAAAGGGGGAAGGGAAAGAAAGAAAAATATTATTTTAATGTTTTAGGTTAGATTTATTTTATTAAAATACTAGTAATTAATACTTAAAAGGTAAAAATAAATCCAAAGGGATAAATTATTAGAGACCAATCCTCTGGTGAATAAATTGTTCTTTTGAGGAATAACACTAACATGCTATGTGACAATTCCCTCTTTGGAAAAATGTTACTGGTGCTTAGAATAAATTAAGTCAAAAGCAAGCATTTTTGTAGTTTATAGATTTCAGCCTCACCAATAGAATCTAAATAGCATGGTAATCTTCCTCCCTGATATTTCCAGACTACAGAAATATCTAGAGCTCATTTTTCCTCACAAAGGTCAACCCACTGATGTTTGCCTGCTCAAGCTTTGGCAGTATAAATCTCAGTGTACTTGCAGATTTACTCATATTTTAAATTGAATTAAAGTTTTAATCTTATAAATGAGTAATTGTGTACATAATTACATCAGGATTTTTAAAAACAGATGAGGAAAGCGTTACTGTGCCATTCAACATGCTGTGGCCCACTTTATCTCTATAAAAGTCTTTATTTTCTTGAGATTTTAAAATAATGTTTATTGCAGGTTTTCCCTAATTACAAATGGAAAATATATTCAGTACCAAAACCTAGTAATACAAAGATAAACACAAAAGAAAATATTTAATAATTGTTCATATTGTACCATCCAAAACATAGCTACTTAAAATTTTTGTATATGTTTCTCGAGTAATTTTGTATGCACAAATATATAGTTATATATGTATCTACATTTTCTATTTAGAAATAATATCATTAAGTTGTAATTTTAATTTAAACATTCAAATTATTTATACCAAGTGCCCAAAAGGCAAGCATAAGACAGTACCGAGAGAATTTCAGCTACACCTTGCAGACTATATCTAGCTAGAATTTCCTCCAGCTTTTTGGGAGAATCATGGAGATTGAGAGCAGAAGCTGTGTGCGAGTGAAGCAGAGAACAGCTAAATGCCGCCAATCTGAGATCCTTCAGGAAACTTTAGTAAAAATTGTTAAGAATGTCTCAAAATACATTTGGCATAGCAAAACCTTTATATATATATAAATATATATATATTTATATGCTTTTTCCCTCACCATAACCACCTCAAAAGCAGTCCAGGTAAGTTGGAGAACTCATATTCTGCAATGTGATAGGATATAATTATTATGGAAGAACATTAGACCAGGGATTGAGGACCCTGGGTTTTGCTCCAGTCTTGTGTGAGGCTAACATTATTCAACCAAGGCTTCTTCTAGCTTGAAAATGCTATGACTAGATTTTATGTATTACCTAGTCCTTAATGCAAGATTTTCAAATTTGGGAAATTTAAGGTAAAATAATTTGAGATACAAAAATGCGTTCTCTCTTCTTCAATGTTCAGTGCCTTTGCTAACAGTAGCCAGACGTCTAAATGTGACTCACCAAGAGAAGTGTTTGATATTCGTACTGATCATGACTCTGTAGAGGAAAAATTTAAAGGTCAAGCATGAAGAAATAGATTTAGGAAACCTTAATGTTTTTTATCTTGATACCCATCATTTTGGCCCTTACAAATAGAGAATATGGAAAAGATGTGTTTTGTGACTTAGCCAGCTATTAAATAAAAGCGTGAGATAGGAAATTAGGTCTGTTTCTATAAACCAAACACTTTTCATGTCTCAGAGATAACAATTGAGTGCATTTTCTAATTTCATATTCTATGTTTCTATTGATTTCCTTTAAGAAATATTCTTAGGAGTCACAGCCCTATTCATATGGATGAATTTATTTGCCAAGTCAAAGAAAATTAATAGAATGGTATTAAAGAGTTTTAAAATATTATTTTCATAAAACTGTCATTTATAGTGGCATTTTCTCTTAAAATACATGCACATCCCTAATTTATTGTTTGATACAAAATACTAATTTGTTCCAAGCAGGTCATGTTTCTATGATTTCTTGTCAAGTGCCACAGTAAATAGTTGACTCGTTCTGCACGCCTGTCCCCTCTCTGTGCTCAGGAAGGGCTGTGTTGGGCTTGGCATTGTTTGAATGGCTGCAGACACAGCTGTAGGGTGTTTTCAAGTGGTCAGTGAAGTCAACTCTTGTAAAATACAGACAAGTACAGTATCAACATAGAGAGAGAGCAAAAATTGCTTTTCTGGCCTTTTAACCTTGAGAAAGATTAATGGTTGTTTGGATTAGAAACTGTACCCTAATGAGGGGCTCTTGCCTCTGGGGAGCAGGTATAAGAAAGGGGACTGTTCACCTCCGGGTCGACATTGCACAGGCTGCGAGTCTCTGATGACGAGCAACCCCAAGCCAGACAGCTGCCTGGGCTCCGCCAGTGAGTGCCTGGTCCTCTGGGAGCTGTTGAGGGGACCAGGCCATCACCATCACAATGGCCCCGGGGAGGCGATCTCCAGAGCCAAGCATACTTTGAATAGACAGAAATCCGGTTCTTGAAGCCCGGGGTTGAATTACTGGCAGCTGGGGGTGGGAGGGTCTAGTTTCTCCTGCTATTATTCCCCTGTTTTTCCAAACACCCCAATCACTGTCAGAATAAATGCAATCTCCCTACAAATTGCAGTAACTGCTGGAGATTTTGTCCCGTGTGAAATCCCTCACGAAGCTACGTGCAGGACAGCTAACTTGAAAGTTACCCCATTTCATTCACTCTGGCTTTAAGTTTATGGCTTTTTAATTTGGGTGTTTTTAATTGGTTTTCCAATTTATAAAATTGGAAACTGATTAAAATAATCGCGAGAGAAAAGGAAGAAAAGAACTACTCATCATTCTATGACCCAAACACAGCTGTTAACATTTGATATATTTCCTTTCCGTCTTTTCCATTTGGGTGGTGTAATGTTCAGCTCTTTTTTTAAAGCATTTTCCGTGTTGTCACATAATCTTCATAATCATTATTTTAAAAAGTACACCATAGTTTATCAAATAGGAATTTAATAATTTATTCTTATTATAAGCCATCAAGATTTCTTCCAAATTTTTTTTCCTACCAATAACTTAGCAATGAATAAATGAATAATGTGTATGTTGCTTTTTGCATATTCCAAATTAATTTCTTAAGTTATAATCCCCCCAATTGAATTTTTACATGATAATACAGACATTTTTATGGCTCTTGGTTCATATTGTCAAATTACATGTAACTCACTATTGTTTTAAGTGTTGCATCCGCTTTCCTTAATCTTACTGGTCTTCAAAATAAATACTAGTGCAAAGCAACCAGAAATGGAACAAAGTTCATTCCCATGGATAGACCGGGCTAGACTACTTGTACAGATCCGCAAAAATCACTGGTGATTTTTCTTTCATGTCAGTATATCTTAACAGTTCATATGAACAAATTCAAATTTTCAAATAACCTTAAGAAACTTGCTTTAGTGTAATACCATTGTCTCTCAAGTGAAACTATAAATCACCACATCTACTCTTCTTTGTCACTTACTTTTTTTCCCTTTGAGACCTTCTCTGGCTCCCTAAACCTATAAGCCCTAAACCTTCACGGTCCTCAGTTTTGCTGGCCAAGAAAAAAAACCCAAGAGGGCAACATATAAATGTTCTTTTCTGTAAGGGTGTGCTAGAACCATCCAGGCCTGTGAGCAAAAGGATTGCTACACTATGAGGGAGGTGAGTAAGGCCAAGGAACCACACCACCAAGATCCCTTTCAAGGGTCTGAGTGCTCCTGTGATCAGAAACCTCTGGAAGCTTTGCAGTTGTGCACCTGGGCCCCAGGATGGCTTTGGCAGCATTGTCTGGGGACGAGTGTGAGCTTCATACCATGCATTGCATATTAGAAACAATGTTGGTAAGGGAAACCACTATATTTTATTTTAGTCAAGCTGGTAGATATGTTGGGAGCTCTAGCTGTGTTTTTAATTTGTATTTCTCTAATGGCTTGTGATATTGAACATCTTTTCACATGCTAATTTGCCATCTGTAGATCCTGTTCCGTTCAGTGAAATGTCTGTTCATGTCTTTCACCCATTTTTAATTGGATTGTTTATTTTTTACTGTTGCATTTGGAGGATGCTTTATTTATTCTGGATACAAGGTCTTTGTCAGGTATGTGGTTTGCAAATATTTTCTCCCAATCTGTTGTTTGTCTTTTCATTCTCTTGCAGGGTCTTTCACCAAGCAAAAGTTCCTAATTTGATGAGGTCCAATTCATCACTTTTTCCTTTTATGCATCATGCTTTTGGTGTCAAATCAAAGAACTCTGCCTAGCCGTAGATCTCTAAGATTGTCTCCTAAGGTTTTCCTGAAAGTTTTCACTTTACGTATAAGTCTGTGATACATTTTGAGTTAATTTTTGTATAAAGTATAAGACTGAGGCTGAAGTACTGTGTGTGTGTATGTGAATGCATGCACACACACAAGAAAGAGAGCCTATGGATGTCTCCAGTATCATTTGTTCATTTGTTGAAAAGACAATCTTTCCTCCATTGAATTTTTTTTATACCTTTGTCAAAAATCAGCTGGGCATATTCGTGTGGATCTACTTCTAGGTTTTCTATTCTGTTCCATTGAATCCATGTGTCTCTCTCTGCCAATACCACACTGTTTTGATTACTGTAGCTATATAGCAGGCCTTAACATGGGGTAAACTGATTTCTCTCACTTATCCTTCTTTTTCAAAATTCTTGTAACTACGACATGGGTGGAACTGGAACATATTATGTTAAATGAAATAAGCCAAGCACAGAAAGACAAATCTAACATGTTCTCACTCATCTGTGGGGGGTAAATATTAAAAACAATTGATCTCATGAAGACAGAGAGTAGAATGATGATTACTAAATGCTGGGAGGGGTAGCAGGAAGGGGGATAAAGCGGGGATGGTTAATGGGTGCAAAAATACAGTTAGACAGTTAGATAGAATGAACAATATTTGATAGCACAACAAAGTACTGTAATCAACAAGTCACGGTATACTTTAAAATAATTAAAAGAGTGGAATTGGAATGTTCCTAACACAAAGAAATGATAAATGCCTGAGGTGATGGATACCCCAATTACCCTGATTTGATTAATTTACATTGTTTGTATCGAAACATCGCATGTGCCCTATAAATGTATACAACTATTATGTACTCATAATAATTAAAATGTTTTAAAGATATTTTTAAATTGTTGTAGCTATTCTAGGTTCCACACCTTTTAATATAAATTTTAGGATAAATTTATCTATGTCAACAAAAAATCTTACTGGGATTTGATAGGAATTGCCTTAAACCTATTGATAATTTGGGGAGAAGTGACATCTTTATATGTTGATTCTTCCAGTCCACAAACACAATATATCAATCCATCAGTTTGGGTCTTCTGTGATTTATTTAATCAGAATTTTAAAATTTTCAGGACACAGATCCTGTATGTGTTTTGTTACCTTTATACCTAAGTATTCGCTTTCTTTGGAGCAATTGTAAATGGTATGCTTTGAATTTCAGTTTCCACATGTTCATTGTTATTGTACAGAAATGTGATTTATTTTTGTATGTCGATCTTGTATCCTGCAACCTTGTTGTACTCACTTATTAATTTTAGAAGTTTTATTGTGGATTCCTTGGGATTTTCTACATAGACAATCGTCATCGGTGAATAGGGACAGTTTTATTTTTTCATATCCAATTCGTATACCTTTTATCTCATTTTCTTGCATTACTGTACTGGCATAATATTTCAGTACTATGTTGAAGAAGAGTGATAAGAGCAGATATCCCTGTGTTGTCCCTGATCCTAGGGGGAAAGCATTCAGTCTTTCAAATTTAGTATGATGTTAGCTACAGGTCTTTTGATACTCTTTATCAACTTAAGGAATTGTGTCATCTTTTAAAAATATTATAACAACATGGTAGCTTTTCTTATCTCTCCAGTATTTATGCTTAGATAATTTACTGGCATTGGGTTATCTTTGTAATCAAAAACAAAGCAATCTTTTACTTTTTGATTATAATTCTATTTAGATATTTAGATATATCCATGCAGATATTTCTGTTTGACAGGTGAAGTTTTTAAAAACAAGAGACCCCCACGAGGGAAAATGTCTTCCCCAAATTTACATACAAATCAGCATTGTCAGAGTGGGTCCTAGGGTATTAGTTCAATAACATTTCCTATAAACCTAATATTGATAATATGATTGAACACTTAAGTGCCAAGCACTATAAGTGCTTTCCATGCATCATGTTATTTAATACTCAAAACATAACTGTGCTGTGACCACTGGGATTTACTCAGTGCCTGCTGTGGACTGCACATTTGTGTCCTTCCAAAATTCATATGTTGAAGCCCTAACTCCAATGGTATTAGGAAGTGGGGACTTTGGGAACTGATTAAGTTTGGAAGAGGTGATGAGGGTGGAGTCCCCATGCTGGGATTAGTGCCCTTAGAAGGAGATGCAGCAACCAGAGTGCGCTCTCTCTGCCACACAAATACGCAGCAAGAAGTTAGCTGCCTGCCAACCAGGAAGAGAGCCCTCACCAGGAACCGAACCAGCTGGGATCTTGACTTTGAACTTCCCAGTCTCCAGAACTGTAAGAAATGGATGTTAAGCCACCCAAGCTACAGTGGTTTGTTACAGCAGTCCAAGCTGCCCAAGACAGACCCAAAGAAAAATATGAGTTAACATTAATTCAGTGTAGATTATACAAGTTCTGTTCTAGGCACTTTATATATTTTTCAATGTTGTCATTTCAGCAACCTCATGAGTTTTTATCACAGCTTCCTTTTCCGCCAAACACACAGACACACACATGTATCCCTTGGCTCGAGCCCAGCCCCTCTCACCTGGATCACTGCAGTCACCTTCAGCGGTTTCCCTGTCTCCATTCTTAACCCTCTGTAGTCCATTCTCACCCTGCATCCAGGAGGGTTTTGATAAAACACAGGTTATCTAACCATGGCTTTTCCTCAATTAAAATCTTTCTGGAGGAGGCAGAAGAAAAAAAAAAAAAAGAAAAAAATCCTTCATTGGCTTCTCATGGCCTTCAAGAGAAGACACATGCCAGGCAGGGCCATCAGGGTCCTGCCCCTGCCTCCCTGCCCAGTCTCCTGTCTCCCCGGCTTCTCACACACTCAGGAACTGTCTCAGGCTTCCATAGCTTTGTTCAGGCTGTTCCCTGTGCTTGAAACACCCTTCCAAACCTCATCGCAAACTGCGTACCCTGGTTCCTCTCCACCGCCTCCCTAGGGAAGCCCACGAACCCAAATACGAGGTCTCCCCTGAACTCCTGTAACATCCTCTGCATGCCTCCACTTACCCCTCTGTGCCGTGAACACATCTTACTCTGCAATCATTTATTTTCTTGCCTCTCTCCCCCTCTAATATGTTAACAGGGGGTAAAACCCTGTCTTAATCATCACAGATCCTTATCACCTAGCATAATAGCTGGCATATACAGCAGTAAGTTAGCAATAAATATTTGCAGAGTAGAATGGAAAAGAGAGTGAAGCAACCAGTCAGATTTTTTCTCAGACAACTTGATTTTTCATTGGCCAAAGTCTGAAACTTTTTTGAGTAAATAAATATGAAACCTGCATGCCCAGGATCTTTGACTGTAACCAATGAATGGTGGAACCAACATCTCTTGTCCGTTATATTCTGATATAAAACCAATCTAGCAAAAAGCAAAATGTGTCCAGGGTCCACTTTTTTAAGTCATGGTCTGTGGGGTCCATTGAGAATGTTGGGAGAGCAGCCCAGGGATCCACAGAAGTTAGGAGCCTCCTTTTATAAATCAGTATACAGAGAACCCAGTAGCTGAGCCAGTGAGGAACAACTTTATAAAGAACGATTTATCCACACAAAAGAAAATGCCTACCAGTAGTAACGTTATTGACATCTTAGCAGCTTTTCCATTATGCATCTGACATTTCCTCCTTCTTCAAAGCCTAATTTGAGTGCTTCTGATTTTTTGAAATGAAATAATAAAGCCATCAACACACAATAAAAGCTATGCAATATTTATAATCAGGGGTCTCTAGAGTATATTTATATTACAGAACATATGGAATTACTAGACCTTCCCTTTTAAATTCCTTAAAACCTTCAGCTTTAGAATGAGAGACTAAACTCTTCTCTGGGATCTTAATTTTTATGTGGCTTCTTATTACCTTTTTATCCCTTCTAAAACTCTAAATCCCTTCGACATAGCTTTGGCTCCTTCCACAGCTGAATTGGCAGCAGGCTGATCTTTTTATTGGTGGGTAATGGATTTAGTTTGATTGCTGACACGGGAACAATGAGAGGATAAACAAGTCCATTTGTGGCCATGAAATTCCCCATCTGTTGAGTGCGTTCATGACTGCAGAGTGCTGGGCAGAGACAGATGAATGAGCCCGCCATGCCTGATGTTAATCACATCCGTCATAAAAGCTGAACATGTGGCTTCATAAATCAAGAGCTAATAGCAACTCCGGTTGCTCATGTCATTAACAAGCTCTCCATTTAAATACCTAAGAATCTGCCATAACATTGAGCCCGGAGACCCAACTTGCAATTCTGATCTCACCAGAAAACCAGAGGTAGTAAAAGAAGCCAAAAAATCATTTTTCTAAGTTAAAAAAAAAAACAACTTTCAATTGCAGACTCAAATATTTGCAGATGTAATCATATGATGTCTGGAATTGGTTTCAGAATAAAATGGGATGGGGGAGTGAGTGGAGGTGGAGATGTAAAAAGATTAGCCATGAGTTGATAATTGTTAAAGTTGAGGGATGAGTACCGGAGATTTCATCGTTTTCTTTTGTGTGGATAAATCGTTCTTTATAAAATTGTTCCTCATTGGCTCAGCTACTGGGTTCTCTGTACACTGATTTATAAAAGGAGGCTCCTAACTTCTGTGGATCCCTAGGCTGCTCTCCCAACATTCTCAATGGACCCCACGGACCATGACTTAAAAAAGTGGACCCTGGACACATTTTGCTTTTTGTTAGATTGGTTTTATATCAGAATATAACGGGCAAGAGATGTTGTTCCCACCATTCATTGGTCACAGTTGAAGATCCTGGGCATGTAGTATATTCTCCACCTCTGTATGTGTTTAAACTTACTCATAATGAAAAATAAAAAATAAAAAAAATCACTCAAAGATAGCTAGAAAATGAGACCTGCCATTGTGTAATATAAGCTTTTTTGCCTCATTCTATCTTTTTTTAAAGTAAAAGAAAAAATATGATCACATAACAGTTCAAATATTTAATAAGGCAAAGAGGCCATCACCACCAAACAGGAGTGCAACACATTCCAGAGGGAGATCAGGCGACACCTACTGTGTTTTCTCAGGGACACACTCACTGCCTACAGCCCATGCCCAAACCCTGGGAGGTTAATGTCTTGGGGAGCCTCAACAAACCCCCCACCTTCTCCCTCTTAATTTTCCACTGTGAGTTACCTATTGTTGCCATCGCTTCTGCATTTTGTGGCTTCTTTTCATGGATGCTCTTCTTAGTTGCTTTAATTTATGGGCTATTGTCAAAGAACTAGAAAATGAAAGAATAATGGGCAGGGAGAATAACAAAAGGGACGTGATAATGCCTTGTGCAAGGGCCTGCTGAGTGCTAAACCCTCTTAGTGCCACCCAGAGCACCTTGTTTCAGATTCAAATGAATTCCCCAGAGGAAGCTCTAGGTATGTCTTCATTAATCCTGATATTGTTGCAAAGCCTGAAGGGGAGAAAAAGAGAGAAATCCAAACCTGTATGAGCCCAATTCCTCCCTTTCAAATTATATATAAATACAATGTTGTTATAATTTACTCACAATAAAATTACTAAGTACCTGCTGTGTGCCCAACACTGTGCTGGGCACAGGGGTTCCCACACTGAATAGGACACGTGGGCTTTTGGAGGCAGGCAGACAAACAGACAAGCAGTCACTACTCAGTGTGAGGGCCCGTAACCTTGGGCATCTTCCAGTAAGTGAGATGCTGGAACAGAGACTGTCCAGTGCAAAGCCTAGCAGCCAATGGAGAGATTTGGCAGGCTGGAGAAACTCTAAAACCGTGCTTTCCAATATGGTAGCCACTAGCCACGTGCAGCTATTCAGCCCTTGACATGTGACTAGTCCAAATTCAAATGTGCTGTAAGTATAAAACACACACCAGAGTTTTAAGACTTAGCATAAAAAAAAATCAACTATCTCATAAGATTTTTCTTATCGATTACATGTTAAAATGATAATAATTTGCCTATATTTAGTTAAATAAAATACATTATTAAAGATACTTTTAGGCCAGGCATGGTGGCTCACACCTGTAATCCCAGCACTTTCGAAGGCCAATGTAGGAGGATTGCTTGAGGCCAGGGTTCAAGACCAGCCTGGGCAACAGTAGCGAGACCCCTGTCTTTACAAAAAAAATTTTAAAAAATTAGCTGGGCACAGTGGCATGTGCCTGTAGTACTAGTGACTCAGGAAGCTGAGACTTGAGCCCAGGACTTCAAGGTTACAGTGAGCTATGATCATGCCACTGCATGACGGAGAGAGACTCTGTCTCTAAAAAATAAATTAAATAAAATAGAATACAGTTAATTTTATCATTTTTTGAACTTTTAAGTGTGAATACCACACCATTTTAAGTTAGATAAATGTCTAGAATTGTATTTCTATGGAACACGCTCCTCTAGAGGTTCAGCACGAGCAAGGAGGAAACGAGCTGAAAGCCACCCTGAAGGAACTCAGAGGCTGTGCTGGCCCCTGGAGTCAGCAGAAAAGGGACAAAAGTCACTTAACACCTCTCTTTGAATATCTAGTAGCCATCTCAAACTTCACAGGTCCCCCAAACTGAGCTCCTGATCTGTAGTGGATTCTGTAGTCGCCCCTCCCCAGCTGCTGAGAGTATTGGTGACTGACAGACAGCCCAGCTGGGCTTGCGACGACAGAGCTTGCCTTCCTCGGAGGAGAATCACCTTGCCCAAGATTTCGTAAACTAAAAATAAAATTTCAAGCCTCCAATCAACTGAACAAACGCCATCTTGGCCAAGAGGACCCCAGAGAAACCTGAAAAACTTGACCTACCAGCCATGATAGAACAAGAGGTCAGACACATCTCATGATACCCCCTCCCTTTTTGGGTTTATACACAACTACTGACCAGCATTAATGTTAAACTAGAAATTGTAAGACTAACAGAACAGACTCTCTGTGGCAGTAAGATACCAAATTATATATAGGATCTATGGCCATGCCAAACAAGGGCTAAGTCACGCACCCCTGCATTTAAAGAATAAGCAATGTTCTATCTGCCACAAGGTTTTCCTTTTTCTCTAGCAGCTAAACCAGCACTGGCCTCGAGATAAACAATATTACAACAATCTGCAGCTTCACCACCTGATGCAGCCCCCACCACTGTTCCACAAGCCATAGCTACAGATTTGATTGGACAAGAGACTGATTTCAGTAACTTTCTCCTGCTAAGAGACCAACTGACCGACCCTGGACTGGTTCCAGCTGGTTTAACGGAGGCCACGCACTTGAGTGTCTCTGTGTCCCAAAAGGACATTTTGACGTAAAAAGCCTAATTGTGATACTTTTAAATGTTAAGTCTCCACCCCAAATTGAACATGGGTCCTATGTTACATGCCTGTTGGTTCAATATGCACACATCAGGACCCCTTCATGAATATTCATATTCCTTCCATAACCTGTTGAATATGTATACTTGGCCAAACTGTTCAGCTGAAATCCCTGCCCCAAACTCTCCTCCTTCCAGGTGTCTGTCTCTGGTCCTTGCTGAAGGCTACACTTCCCAGCCTGTCAGAATGGCCACCTTGCAGGCTGTAACCCTTTAGAAGAAATAAAGCCATCCTTTTCTAAATGCATAGATCTTGTGATTTTTCATTTAATAGATTCAGCCCTTCCCAGAACCACCTCTGCCCGGGGACATTCCGTTATAAGTTCAAGCAGCAGGTCCGGCCACCTCACGCCAACTTTGGGTGACTCAAGGGCCTGCCCAACTTCAGAGTTCCCCTGTGGGGCTGGCTGAGTCCCCAGTTGGAACCAAGTGGCCACCCAGAAACTTCCTCCATCAGAGCCTGTTTGCTTCACTTCTCCCGGGGTTGATCGTGAGTGCGCCGGCCGGCCAGCGTCCTACACGCTGTTTCACCTGAGTCTGCTGCCAGGAACTGGACCTGCAGCGCCATCTTCTTCCCAAACATCTTCCTCTTTCCATCCTCTCCTGGTGCCGTCTTTACTCCTTTCTTTTTCTCACTCCCACAGCTTGTTGGTCACAAATCCTGTTGGTTTTGTCTTTGAATTATATGTAGAATCTGATCGGTTCTCAGTGCCCCCACCCCACTGTCCTGCCCCCACCCGGGTGTCGTGGTGGCCTCCCAGCTGTCCTCCCCACTTCGGCCCTTGCTTCCCTTGAGTCTCCTTCAACAGAGTAACCAGGTCTCAAGTCAGGTCGTGTCACAGCTCTGCTCGAAGCCACGTCACTCAGTAAAAGCTAAATCCTGGCTATGTCTCCGCATGCCTGGGATAATCCTAGTTTATACCTGTTGTCCAGCATAATTTTAACAGAGACCACTTTCACTCTCAAAAGCAACCCTGTCCGGATTATAAATTATATGGTTTCACCCCTGCAATCCTAGCACTCTGGGAGTCCGAGGTGGGCGGATCCTTTGAGCTCAGGAGTTTGAGACCAGCCTGAGCAAGAGCAAGACCCCATCTCTACTAAAAAAATAGAAAGAAATGAGCTGGACAACTAAAAATACGTAGAAAAAATTAGCCGGGCATGGTGGTGCAAGCCTGTAGTCCCAGCTACTTGGGAGGCTGAGGCAGGAGGATCACTTGAGCCCAGGGGTTCGAGGTTGCTGTGAGCTAGGCTGACGCCACAGCACTCTAGCCTGGGCAACAGAGTGAGACTCTGTCTCAAAAAATAAATAAATAAACAAACAAATAAATAAATAAATTATATGGTTACCCCACCTCCAAGGCCCCCTGCTACCTCTCGGACCTCATCTCCTACTACCCTCCCCTCACTCCTCCATTTCAGGGATGCCAGCATAGTCCCCGAATAGGTAGGCAAATTCCTGCCACAGGACATTTGCATTTGCTGTTCCCTTGCCTGAGAAGTTCTTCCTCCAGATATCTGTAGCTCCCTCCCTTCCCTCAGACCTTTACTCAAAATCACCTGTTTGATGAGGTCTTCCCTGGCCATCCTATTTAAATTTTCAAATCTCCACTCCAACTCTTCCTCTCTTCTTGCTTTATTGTTTTCTCCTTTTTTACCTTTTCACCATCTAATGTGCTTTATATTTTACTTTTTATCTTGTTTATCCTCTGTAACACTCAGGGTAAAGGCCAGGGATGCTGCTACAAATCCCACAATGTACAGGACAGCCCCTACAACAAAGGATCACTTGGCCCCAAATATTGATAGTGCCATGGTTGAGACATCCTGCCTTAGGCCAATCACCAAGCTGTCTGGGTCTCATTTTTCCCATCTGGAAAATGGTGATACTAGTATTGGGCCAAGTCATAAGGTCATGAGAAGTAAATAAAATAGTTAGCAAAATGCTCATAGCATAGTCCTTAGCACATAGTAAGTGCAATTTTTTACAAGTATTATTAGGTTAAGGCTATGTTTAATAATCTCAATTATTGCAGAATCTAAATAGGTGAGCTTTTCTTCTGTTCCGACTCAAGCCCTGGCTGCACCTTCTAACACGCGAGCGTCACAAAGAGAATGGGGCGTGTCCATTACCAGGACCAGAAAAGCCAGTAAAATAGGCTTGCCTGACTGAGCAAATAAAAATACAGGACATCGAGTTAGATTTTTTTTTTTTTTGAGACAGATCTTGCTCTGTCACCCTGGGTAGAGTGCAATGGTGTCATTATAGCTCACAGCAACCTCAAATTCCTGGGCTCAAGCCATCCTCCTGCCTCAGCCTCCCAAGTAGCTCACACCACATCCAGCTAATTTTTTCTATTTTTTGTAGAGACGGTGTCTCGCTCTTGCCCAGGCTGGTCTTGAACTCCTGACCTCAACTGATCCTCCCGCCTCAGCCTCCCAGAGTGCTAGGATTACAGGTGTGAGCCACCTCGCCCGATCCCAACTTCGATTTGAATTTCGATTAACAACAAATGATTTTTAGTTTAGATATGCCTCATGCTATATTTGGGACATGCTTGTAATTTTTAAAACCTATTTTTTATTTATTGTAAAGTAAAATTTAACTAGATATTCTGTATCTTATCTGACAACTCTGCACTCCAAGCACCTGCCCTCTGATCAAGAGTCTTTTTCACAGACAGAGAACATCACTTTGCATAAGCTAAAGATTGAAACCGTCTCTTGTTCTCTCAGAGGAACCGAAAGGATAATGTTATGCCTGATAAAATTACAAATGTGTCTCCTCCAATTTCACAAAATAAGCCACTGAAGATTAAACCCAAAGGCCTCTCAGAGGCCCACAGCCTGGTGCCCCCCAAGTCTGCAAAGATGAGTGCTCTGGGGGGAGGCAGAGTCCAGATTTTGGAGTCCTGACTGACGGGATTAGACTCTCTTTTGTAAAACGGAGGTAGGTGCCCCTTGCAGGGTTGCGGTAGGGCTCGTGGATGAAGCGCCTGCGCATACGAGGTTCAACAGGAACATCATCAGCGCAGTGTCATGCACACGACAGGCCTGGAGCCACATGAGGTGAAGAGATGAACAGCACAGCACGAGCCAGGCCGCGGCACGTAGGACACCACTTGTGTTGAGAGCTGCCTCTCCTCTCTCTGCTCAGCCACTGAATCAGCATCCTCTGGGTGCTTCTGAAGCCACATACCGGCCAGGCACAGTGGTGCACGCCTATAATCCCAGCACTTCGGGAGGCTGAGCCAGGAGGATCGCTGGAGCCCAGGAGTTTGAGACTGCAGTGAGCTGTGATTGTGTCACTGCACTCCAGCCTGGGCAACAGAGCAAGACCCTGTCTCAAAACAAAACAGACAACTGGGGACAACTCCAGGATTTTTGAAATTAGAAAGAATGGGGGTGGAGCCCAGAATTCTAGACATTTATTAAGTTGCGTAGTGAGTCTGACATGCAGCCAGGGTTAAAACCACTGATTCAAATCTTGGAAGGGGCTCTGTCAGAACCCTTGCCTTTCCTCTGTGCACCAGTGGTTCCCAGACTTTAGTGGGAATCAGCATCCCCTGGAGAGCTGTTTTAACAGACCGCTGGGCTCTACCCCAGAGTTTCTGACTTGGCAGACAGGATGGGACTGAGAATTTGCATGTCTAACAAGTTCCCTGGAGATGCTGATGCTGCTGCTGGAAAATCTGAGAAGCCCTGTGCCACATCCATGGCTCTCAACCCTGCCATATTTTAACCACCAGGGGTATTTGTATCAAAAATACCTATGCCTGGGCCCTATATAATCGGATTTAAATAGTCTAGGACAGGACCTGAGCTCCTCATAATTCTAATGCATCTGGCTTAGGAACTTCTGCTCTCCTTAAATGAACTCTCTGCTCTAACTCCAAAGCGTACCCTGGGACCAGCAGCACCTCACCCCAGACCTTCAGAACCAGAATCTGCATTTTAACAAGCTCCCTCAGTGATTCTACACACGCTGGCATCTGAGCACTGCTTAGGTTTCCACCGAATGTAACTTCCTCAGAGAGGGTCTTTTCGAGCGCCTTTGGAGGGCTGCAACTCCAGAGCTCTCAGGTTGGAGAGAGACACAGCCTCTCGCCAGTCAAACAGGTAGCAAGCATTTTGCAGGGCATGTAGGGAAGAAATAAAGTCTTCCACTGACATGAGTCGACTGCCCTTTCAGTAAGTGTAGAAGCCAAATGCAAAAATGGCAGCAAGTGGGCATCCATTTCAGCAGTGAATTCTCAGAACCTGGAAGAAGAGGATCCCACACCAGAACAGAGTTGACTTTAGGCTTAGCCTCTTCCTGGACAGGGGTTGCCACCAGTACTCACAGGTGTGGTGTATACTTACTGCATTCTAAAATGAGGACTCGGCCATTCACCCCTCCACAGACTTAAAGTACCTGGGCTAGAAGGACCCTAACTGTCTACTATGATCAAAATTCTCGGCCAGGAGTGGTGGTTCACGCCTGTAATCCTAGAGCTCTGGGAGGCCAAGGCAGGAGGATTGCTTGAGATCAGAAGTTCAAGACCAGCCTGAGCAACAGCAAGACCCCCCTCTCTACTAAAAATAGAAAAAATTAGCCAGGCAACTAAAAATAGAAACAAAAAATTAGCCAGGCGTAATGGCGCACACCTATACTCCAGCTACTCAGGAGGCTGAGGCAGGAGGATCACTTGAGCCCAGGAGTTTGAGGTTGCTGTGAGCTAGGTTGATGCCACGGTACTCTAGCCTAGGTAACAAAGCAAGACTCTGTCTCAAAAAAAAAAAAGACTCTGGGCTCAGAACACTAAAGCCAAACAGGATCATCTTAGCAAAAAATTAAGATTAATTATATCAAGTATTGCCAAGGGTGTGGGGAATAAGCCCTTCATATCCTATTGGGAAAAGTGTCAACTTAATGCAAAATTTTTGGAAGGCAATTTGGACAAATCCCTCAAAATTTTAAACCTGCATATGCTATATGACGCACACTTTCACAACTAGTAATGTAGCCTACGGAAATATTAGAAGACACGCACATAGATACATACACAAGGATGTACTTTGCAGCATTGCTTCTAATTTTAAAAAATGGAAGCTACAGATCTATCAAGAAAAGAATGGATAAATTCCTATAATACAGTGATCTCCTATATATCTACTTAAAGAATGAGAACTAGGCTGGGCGCAGTGGCTCACACTTACAATCCTAGCACTCTGGGAGGCCAAGGCGGGAAGATCACTTGAGCTGAAGAGTTGGAGACCAGCCTATGCAAGAGCAAGACCCCGTCTCTACTCAAAATAGAAAAATCAGCCAGGTGTGGTGGCACACGGCTGAGGCAAGAGGATCAGCTGAGCCCAGGAGTTTGAGGTTGCAGTGAACTGTGATGACATCACTGCACTCTACCTGGGGCAACAGAGCGAGATGCTGTCTCTAAAAAAAAAAAAAAAAAGAGAGAACTGTATGTGTGTCCAGTGTAGTATAACTCCACTTCTGTTTTTTAAAAATCTCACTTATGTATATGTCAATCTATGTATGAATGAGCATGAAAAAAATCTTCAAATATAGTCACCAATCTGTAAACAGTGATTCCTTTGACTGCTTTTAGGAAGTGAGACTAGAATGGGGGAAGTGGGTTTCACTGTTTCTGTATACCCCTCTATAATTTTTGAGTTTGCTATAACAAGCATGTATTATTTTTGCTATTTAAAAATATTTCAAAAGGTAAAAATGATTCCTTAAGAACCTTTTTTCTCTGGGTGTGTTTCCTTACATTAGCCATTTAATTATGTGTTTCAGGCTCATTCATTAGACATAATCCAATATGCCTTATGTCTCGATCTGATTTGGGCTTTCTTAGCTGAAAGCTAATCCAGTCTGGACCCCTTGAGATTAAAACTAGGCAATCCTGATTGGCTTTTGGGTTTCCCAGAGAGTTCTTAATTCCTTATTGTTTTAATTTCAATAGATTTAGGGGGTACAAGTGTTGTTTCTTACATGGATGGCATGTATAATGTTGAAGTCTGGGCACACTGCTTTATGACTATATATTAATACACCCATCATTTAGTTCCCATTTATAAGTGAGAAAATGTGGTATATTTGCTTTCCATTCCTGAGATACTTAACTTAGGACAACAGTCTTCAGTTACATCCAAGTCGCTGCAAAGGACAGTATATATATGTGTGTGTGTGTGTGTGTGTGTGTCTGTGCATGTGTGTATATATATATATATACACACATGCACACACATATACCACATTGTCTTTATCCATTCATCCATTGATGGGAACTTAGGTTGATTTCT
This sequence comes from Avahi laniger, assembly GCA_963575035.1. Taxonomy (NCBI): domain Eukaryota; kingdom Metazoa; phylum Chordata; class Mammalia; order Primates; family Indriidae; genus Avahi; species Avahi laniger. The sequence goes on from CAUYSK010009491.1 coordinate 64,821, forward strand.
TATCTTTGCAAATGTGAATTGTGCTGCAATAAACATTCAGGTGCAGGTGTTTTTTTAATATAATGACTTATTTTCCTTTGGGTAGATACCAAAGGCTATCGGAATTGCTGGATTAAATGGTAGGTCTACGTTTTGTTCTTTGAGGATCTCCATACTGTTTTCCATAGAGGTTGCACTAATTTATGTTCCCACCAACAGTGTCTAAGCATTCTCTTTTTACCACATCCGCACCAGCATCTATTGTTTTTTGACTTTTTAATAATGGCCATTCTGATGGGGTTAAGGTGGTATTTCATTGTGGTTTTAACTTGCATTTCCCTGATGATTAGTGATGTTGAGCATTTTTTCATATATTTATTTTCTTTTATTTTTTTTTTCAGCATATTATGGGGGTACAAGTGTTTAGGTTATGTATATTGCCCTTGCCCCAACCGAGTCAGAGCTTCAAGCGTGTCCATCTCCCACACAGTGCGCAACACACCCATTAGGTGTTATATTTGTTGGCAATTTGTATATTTCTTAATTTCAATTTAGCATCAAGTCCTTGAAACTTTATTTGTGTCTTTTAGTCCCTACTCTTTCTTTAATGTTGCATGTGGTTAACCAAAACCCCAGATTTCCTCTTAGTAAATTGCTGCTAAACCAGGTCACCCCAATTCTGTACCTAATCAATTATTTTTTTAAATGTAAAGACAGATGGTTACACTTAGTTTTGTTAAATTTCATCATGTAGATTTTAGTACACCATTCCAGTCTGTTAACATAATTTTGAATCTTCACTTCTACTGCACTAGATACTCCTCTAAGTTTTACATTATCTAAAAATTTAGTCACTGGGAAGATCATAAAATTTACGGACAACAGACACAAAGAAGTCTTTTAGACAGTATCCTTTTTAGTTAAAAATGACCGAAACCTACTTAAGCTTAAGCCAAAAGGAAATTTATCAAATGGAGTCGGAGGTATCTCGCTGACTCCAAGATAGGAATGACCTATCTGAGCATGGCAAGGCAGGACACAGGCAGTACCTCTGCCTCCCTGATCTCTGCCTCTTATGCTCGGTCTCAATCCCCCATGCCCTTCCTCCCTCTCCAGCACTGCCCTCACCCTCAGACTCCCACCGCTCCCACTGGCCCCACTTTGTATGCATGGCCACAGACCCACCACGTGTGGGCCACAGAGAAAGTGCTGGCCCCTCCCCCAGCTAAAACTCTTTATCTTAGATTTGCATCCAGGCCCCAGGCCTCTTCCAGACCACCAGTTCCATGGATTTCTGCTGGCTTCCCTTCAAATTTACCCCACTGGCCCTGAGAACCAGCCCAGATATTCAGAGTGTGTACCTCCCTGCTAGCCCCAGACCAAAGCCCAATTTCAATTTCCAGGAGGCAGCAGTCTAGGTTAGGTGTCCACGTTGGTGCAGTCAAACGTGGCCAAGGGTCAAGTTCAAGTAGAACAAACATGGCTTCCCAGAGCCATCCTCCGCATGGCTAGGTACAGTTCTCAGAGAAAGAGGCATAATATTGACAACTATCTGATGAGTAGATGTCCCTGGTTTGTCCACTGTGAAATATCAGTGGACACCAACTCCAAGTCTAAGTTACTATGCGTCAGGTCTACCGACGTTCAAAGTAAGGGGAAGGCTTTGAGGTGTGAAAGTTGTCAGAATCAAAATGGAGTCACTTACATCAGCCCTAATAGAATAAAGCCAGGAGCTCATGGGAGTGGGAGTGCTCTCTCAAGCACAATTTAATGATAACAGGAACTATCACAAGAAATTTTTCCAAACCACAGCTTGCTACATGAGTCATACAAGGACAGCTAGCGGCTTGTACAAGAACACTTGCCTCAAACACTGTCTCCACTAATGAACTGACATCAACTCCTGCCATGAGCCCTTGTTACCACTGTCCTCTTTGTTTCTAAACAACCTACGTGTCCTCTTCCTTTTGCCCTTAAGCTTCCCCTTGGCACAGCCTCCTCGGATGTGCCTGTGATTTGTCATAGCGTGAGTGTCCTGCATTGCAATGCCCTGCTGTTCCCCATAAAACTCGGTATTTTTAGAGAGCCTCTCTCTGTTTGTTATTCAAGCCGATGGGAGGAAAAGAATAGAGGACAATTTACTGGTTAAGTGCATTTGACCTTGGAGTCAAACTAGGGATTAAATCCTAATCCTGTCACAAAGTAGCTATTTTAATCTCAGTAAAATTACTTCATCGCTTTATGCCTCAGTTTCCTTATCTATGAGATGGCAAAAATAATAGCCAGTCTCACTGAGTGGTTATAGATATTAAATGAAATTATATATCCGGCTCGTAGTGAGCATATATAGCTCATAGGGAGCATTTCATAAATGGCAACTATCATTGTTAATATCATACATCGCCCTCAGTACTGTTATGAAGAAGTAACGCTGTAATGGTGTCATAAAAGGCAGTTGGTTTGGTATGATACATATATGTTCTGACCATAACCTTATTTTTGCATACGTACATATAGAGAGAATATATAGGATAAAATATAGGGTGTACATAGGATATATATTAATATAAGATATAAAGGACAGTATAAAATCCATATACTATATGTATCAGATAATAGGATTCATGAGATAATAAATACATAGGATAACAGAAATATAACTTTCCTGTAATCGGACTCCTCGTGTGTGGGGCACTGCCTGTTACCATGTGTGTAAGCACCTGAAGGGTTGTGCAAGGAGATGCTAAACACATGATTCTCTAGAAATGTCAGCCTTGTCACGTAGTGGCATGAGAGGAAAACACTCTGGAGACACAGTCCTTTTGTCTAAAATAGAAACTTTCAGGAAGCCAAGTGAACACATGACAAATTACTGAATACCCCGTTCTCCTGGAGGGAAAAAAAAAAAAACCTGAAAAAAAAAGCCCCTTCATTTCTGAAATGAGAAGGGGAATTGCTGGTACCAACATCCAGATTTCCTTTTCGGTGGAATTCTCCAGCCAAGCTTGGCACTAACGCGGTAGGCGATTTCACTTCATCGTCACCTCACAAAGGACTTCCAAATTCACTGCGGCAGACACCGCAAAATAAAAATGTTAAATACATTCTAGCTGGGAGGGGATTGAAGCCTCCACGCTCAATCAAAGGTTTGCAATAATAGGATTCATAAAAAAAAAAAAAAAAAAAGGACAGATGGGATTAGAAAATGTTGCAGGGAAGACTGTGGAATGAGATGAGCTCACAGCACCAGCCTGTCTTTTGTGGACCTGCACAATGATCCCCGAGCCAGACTGGATTAGGAAACCTCGCGACTAGGAGTCCAGAGAGGGGCCTCCGGTTCCCAGGCACTTCAGGGAGAGAAGGCGGACACGATGCATCAGATCTACAGCTGCAGCGATGAAAACATAGAAGTTTTCACCACCGTGATTCCTTCCAAGGGTGAGTAAAATTGCCCTTGACTGTCTCCTTAACGCGGCTTCTCGTGCAGGAGGGTGAGGACCGTCACGTGCTGGTTCCCTACGCTTTAGCCTCAGGACTTGGAGGTCCGAGGGGTTCCCTGTTTTGAAGGTATTTGATTGTTTTGGGTTTTTTTTCCCCTGGGAAGGAGGAAAAAGGATAAACATCAATCACTGAGAAATAATCCATCAGGGGGAGAAACGAGGGCAGTTACATACTCCCTGCTTCACTTAATTCAATACTGACAATCCAACATGCCAAACTAAAGTGACAGCAAGCCATTGTTTAGGCAACACAGATGAAAACAAAAATCCCGGGGCAGCGAGACAGATTCTTTCATTTTCTCCAGTGAGCAAGTGGGTTCTGAAATGCCAACAGCTGGCTCAAAAGTCTGATCTCTAACTATGCCATGAAACAGGAGGAGAAATCCCCCCGGCGGTGGCCTAAAGTCCAGTGAAGCACTCGGATAGTGACCTGATCCCCTAGCTGGCCTCTCCACAGAAGCTCAGGGCCACCCTGCCAAACTTAGCCTGGAGCTAACGCCATCAAAACGTGTGCCGCAAGAATCTCAACTTTATAAGCTCTTGTGTTAAGTCTCAGGGAAGGGCTTTGTGTGAGGGTTCAGCTGACACCAAGCGTGTGGATGCTGGCAGGTCCCTCGCCCCCGCCGGAGCTCAGCCGTCTCTGCTGCTGCCTCTGCTCTCTCCCGCACTCCTGTGACTCAGGCTTAGCCCCTGGGCTCATTGTCAGACTTGAATGAAGTGGGCTGGGTGTTTGCTGGTGTTGTGACTCCACATTCAAACGATTTCTTTCTTCCTCCCGTGTCAGCCCCCGACAGGGCCACTGCTCAGGGAGGGAGGGAGAGACTCAGCTTGGCCACAAAGGACAGCCAGCAGAACATAAATTAAGCTTTAGACAAATACTATCAGAGAGACGGAGAGAGAGGGAAAGGAGCTAGAAGTCTGCCCCCCTGCAGGAGTTGGGAGTCTCTCTGGAGACTCTCAAAGTCACAGCTGACTCTGACCCAGCAGTTCCAGTTGTGGGTAAATAGCCCAGGGGACTCTCGCATGTGAATGCTCAAGTGGTACTGACTCCAACAGGGCAACGTTGAAAATAACCTAAGTGTCCATGAAATGGATAAAATATGTGCCATCACACTATGGAACACTATACGACGGCAATAGGAATCAACTAGATCTACGTGTATGGACATAGATCTCAAAGTATGATGCTGAGGGCAAAGCAAGGAGGCTGAAAAATTATATGTGTATGATAGCATTTTGTAAATTTGGAAAAACAAAACAATACTATATATTGTTCATGGATATATACCTAGAGAAAAGGATGGAAACATAGATGCAAATAAAATTAGTGATCTCAGTAGCCCTGGCATAGCAGGGAAGGAGAATTAGGAAAGGGTAGAAAGGAGATGAGAATATTACCTCTAATTTTTTATTTCTTTTATATGAGGAGAAAACAAATTGGAAGTAAATATAAAAATGTTAAATATGTCTATCTTCTATAATTTATTTCCATTCAAAAATTTTAAAAAGGAGAAAAAATCGAAGACAAAGTGTTTCAGAGACTGCTACCACTTCCGCTGTGTAACCTTGGGCAACCTACTTAACCTGTCTGGGCCTGTGTTTCTGCTCTGTAAAAGGGAGAAACAGAACTTTCCTCCCAGCATTATTATGGGAAATAAATTAGTTAATATAGAAAGTATTTAAAGCATCTAGAACCGTAGCTGGCATATAGTAAGCACCATTAAACACATCACTTACAAAGTGATTTCTATTTTTACTCTGTATTTATAGCAATAACTATGTTCAAAGATAAATATTTAATCCTATATTCCTTTCTTGCCATTTTCATTCATGGCCACCTCCCGGTATTAAACCAAGTATTTGTTGGTATTCATGGGCATTTCCCTGCTCAGGAAGTTGTTCTCTAGAAAAGGAGTATTTTCAGGTTTACATTAGCTCATGAGTGGATGAAGTCCGCCTCCTCCCACATCTCGCTTCACCCATCTGGCCTCCTCCAAGGCTTTAGACACAGAGTGGGAGAAGACAGGGCTGGCAGGTCGAGTCCCTGCTCAGGAGAGACACTGGTCACTCTTCATTGCATCCCCAGGTTCCCTAACTGCAGAAATACAATTGGCTTGACTTTATCTAACAAAGGTCGTGCCTCCCTGGGGTGCCCTTTTGCCAAAGGCTGTGGTTCAGCCATGTTTATCAGTGTGCAGCAACCAAACCTTTCTGAGCACAAGCTCAGCAGCGTGGGAGATGTAGTCTTGTGGGCAAAAGCGTGGCTCCTGGACCCTCGGCATCCCTACCTATGCAGTGGAGCGAATGAAGAGTAGCCTCCTCGTAGAGCAGCTGCAAAAGTGAAAGTGATGAGACAAATAAGCCATCGCTAGGATGCTCCGTGTGGCTATCATGACACTGGTTGTTGTACTGCATCCCTCCCTCCAACACACATGGATTGAGTGCAGCCTAATATCTACATATTTGTAAATTGAGCCATCGTAATAGGTCACAAAAATATGGCAATCGCAAATATTATGGTGTTCCTTAAGTATTTTAAAGGGACAGGACAGAGACCAAGTCTGTAACCGCAAATGTGTGTATTTTTACTTTCTAGAGAGAAAAAGAATCCTTTAAGGGAACGATTTTATAGGCACTATTCACAGTAAATACGAAAGATGAAAGCTGTGGTTTTACTAAGAAGTTGTACCAGAAGTCATTTCCTGAGGCACCCCGGAGCGGAGTTAGTTCTGGGGTGGGCAGTACCACAGCATTCAAAATGATGTTTTCGGGAATGAGCAACGGTGGGGAGAAGTGGCCAGGGGAATCAGGGAATGACAGGAGGAAATGGGGAAAGTTCCAGAAAGAGAAATCCTAAGAAAATGTCCCCGCTCCTTCCACCTGCCCTCATCCTGCAGAGGAGAAAAACCCTAACAGCCGCCTCTAATTCCTGGGAGTTTACTCTTCGCCAGGTGCTGGGCCAAGGGTTTTATAAAGATTAGTTCGTTTAATCCTTGCCTCAGCCCTCTGAGCAAGGTGCCATTAATAGCCCAGTCTCACAAATGAGGAAAGCGAGGCTTCGAGAGAGTGAGTAATTTCCCCAGATCACACACCTGGCAAAGGGTCAAGTTTGGATTCACACCCAGCTGGAGGGAGGGAGTCGGGAGCCCTGGCTACCAACCAGCACCCTCTGCTCCACGCTCCTGGGCTCTGCAGAAGGAGCAAGGACAGCACTCATCTGTCACTCATCTGACATGTGCTAGGAAGTCACCCCAGTTCTAAGCAGGGCAGGGACTTGGTGGGATTTCAGTTCCAGGCAGGTCATTTTAGCAGCAATGTGGAAAATAGATATGCATTTGTCGCAATTTTTAACAAAGTCCACACCTTCTCCCAACCAAGTATTACTTCTCATGGTTAATGGATTTAAGCTTTTTTAAAAAAAACTTATGGCTAAATATGCATAAAATTTACCATTTTAACCATTTTTGAGTGTTACAGGTCAGTGGCATTAAGGACCTTTGCATCGTTGTACATCTGTCACCACCATCCGTCTCCAGAACCTCATTCCCCGCACTGAAACTCTGTGCCCATTAAACACCAACTCCCCATTCTCCCATCCCCCCAGCCCCTGGTTACCACCATGCTACTTTCTGTCTCTACAAATTTGACTACTCTAGGTACCTCTTGTAAGAGGAATCATAGAATATGTGACCATTTGTGTCTGGCTTATTTCACTTAGTACAACGTTTTCAAGGTTCATCCATGTGTAGCATGTGTCAGAATTTTCTTCCTTTCCAAGGCTGAGTAATATTCCATTGTACGTAGATAGCACGTTTTGTTTATCCATTCATCTATTGGTGGACACTTGGGTCGTTTCCACTTTCGGCTATTGTGAATAATGCTGTCGTGAACTTTGGCGTGTTCGAGCCAAGTAACACCTTCAGCTGCAAGGGAACCTGCCTCTTCCTCCCCTCTTCTCCGCCCCTCCTCACCCCCACCCTGCCCCAGGTCCAAACCTTCTCCATGTTGTTACTGTAGCTACATTGGCCTCCCTGGCGTTTTCTAAAACCACTTCTTTGTCTCTCTCTGCAGTGTCCAGTCCAGCCAGAAGAAGAGTCAAAAGTTCTCAACACCTCTTGACCAAGAATGTAAGGACACTTTAGTTTTGATCTGCTCTGATTGACTTTCTTTAGTAAAGCAATGCCTGCCCTCAATGACCAGGAGGGTTCTCCATGTCCCTTGCGGTTGTTGCTGTACACTGTCTGTCCTCTACTTAACCAAAATAATTGAGCGACCTCAACCAGATGCCAAGCAACCCTAAATTGGACCCTCCTATTCTTCCATTTTCCCCAGGCAGAGAGTAAACCTCATTTTATATATGCATTTTTGTCTTGTTTAGAGTCCACAATGAGGCTATAGCATCCTAGGTGTTGACCTAGGTGTTTTCCTATTGTTGGCTTTTGTAATGTTGCATTTTTTCACTATTATAAATAGCAGAGCAATGAACTTATATACAAAATACTACTCTTTTAGATTAATTCCGCAGTGCATAGGCCTCCGAGTAGAATTCACAAGTAAAGGGATAAGAACAATTTCATTCATTCATCCACTCATTCATTCGTCAAATATTTGCATTTCTGCTGTCTGTGACAGACATTGTGCTAGATGTGGAGAATATAATAGTGATTTTTTAAAAATGGTTTCTGCCTACAGTTTGTCACATACTTCCAGGAATTCTGAACATTTGGGGGGCTTCCAGCGAAGCTTTTCCATTCACCTTCCAACATCACCAACATTGGCTTTCATCTTTTTATGTTTTGCTGCTTTAATATGCCTATACATTGTCTTAAAATCACTTTACATGTCTTTAGAGCTTACTAATGCTGTGCATTTCTCATTTTATATGTTTATATAAAAATTGTCAATACATCTTTGCACTTTATTTTAAAAGGGAAACTTTCTTTTTGGTTTTACTAGAGTTTCTATTCTATCACAATTTCTCATAGAATATCATTTTGAATTTTTAAGTATTTCAACTTTTAAAAGCCTATTCTCCATTTAAAAACAATTTTTTTAAGTGTCCCAGGAATGAAAATGGGGTTTTACTAGTTTTCATATATATGTTTTTAATTCCAATAGCAGTACATGCCTATTATAAAGTGTTAAACATCACAAAGACATAAAATACTGTAAGTAGTCCCCCTTATTGAAGGGAGGTACGTTCTCAGACCCCCAGTGGACGGCTGAAAGTGAGGATGGCACCGAGCCCTGTCTGTGCCTTTCCAATCTCACTGCCAAGATGGCCGCTGGCAGGCCGGTGGTGCGTACAGTGTGGATGCACTGCACAAAGGGAGGATTCACATCCTGGGTGGGTCAGAGCAGGACAACGAGAGATTTCATCACACTACTCAAAACAGCATGCCATTTAAAATGTATGAATTGTTTCTGGAATTTTCCATTTAATTTTTTCATCCCCTGGTCTGTGAAGTTTGCATTAAGTTGAAAGGCCACACTCAAGGATCCAGAAGGCCACGTGTGGCCTTGAGGCTGCCTATTCTCCCCCACCCCCTGCCCCACGTGGTTAGGTGTGTAGACTTTGGAGTCAAATGGCCTGGGTTTAGATCCCAGTTCTATCAATTTCCAGCTATGCGACCTTGAGCCAGTTGCTGAGCCATTCTGGGACTCAACTTCCTTAGCATTAAATGGGGATAATAAGAGCACATATATTAAGGACAAATGCACAAGGAGCAAATGATTTCATACATGAAAAAATGTTTACTCCAGAGCCTGACACATATGAGCATTTGCTAAGCATTGGTTTTTTTAAAGTGAAAATTTCCTATGTATTAACTTACGCTTTATTGTCTGATACTATACTGCTTTGCAATTTGCTTTTTTCATTTAATAAATTTTGAACATCTTTCTATGCCAATTCCTATGTACAGCTCTACCCTATTCTTTATAGTGGCTGCATAGTACACCACTGCATGAATGTACTATTGTTATAATTTACTTACCCAAACCAAATCTGCAATTTTCTAGATCCATTATTTAACCAAATTGTCAATAAGTGGGATTTCCCTTTTTTTTCTATTAAAACAATGCCACAAAAAATTCTTGACCATATTCTTACGTTCTTATCCAAATGTTTGAGGATAAATTCATAGATAGGAAAACACTGAGCCAAAGGAGATGAACATTGAAAACATTTTATAGCCATTGCCAAATTCCTAGCAACTATGTTTTAAAGTACCTTTTCCAGAACAGCCAAGCCAACACTGTGTGGTATCAATGATGTCACTCTTTGACAATCTGATAGATGAAAATATCATAGTTTTAATTTGTATTTCTATAATTATTAATGTAATTCTTCATCTTTTCATAGATTTATTGATCATTTCAATACCCGTTCGCCACGGGTGTCTGACTCATGTCTTTTTCCTAGCTTTCTTTTCCTAAGGATTTTTGAGAGCATTTTATACATTAAGAAAGAGAAGGGCCTTTAATGGATGGAAAATTTGGTTGCAGGGCAACTGATTCTGATCCTCCTGGTGGTCTATAAAAACTTAAGCCCAAAGTCTAGAAGGAAAATATTTCCAGGTTTCAAGGAACAGTGAGTGAGGTGTTCCCAAAAATTGAAAAGGAAGGATTTGACTGCAGGTAATTTAGAATTTAAGAAAGTTTCACAGAAGATTTTTCAGTCGTTTGGTCAAATGGCTGAGCTCTTGTCTTCACATATCCAGTCTTCCTTCAGGTGGGACCGATCAGTCTCTTGAGCTTCCCTCTGAATTTCTGATTTTTCCCATCAGCCCTGCCCGTCTTCTGCTTGGAAAATTCAGCCCCAGCCACCCGGCACATTCACATTAGGAGAGACAGAGGAGGCCTCTTAGTCCACTTCCTCCTTCCACAGATGGGAAAGTGAGTCCCAAAGGGGAAAGAATTGTCTCTAGTCTCATTTCCTCAAGCAACTGGCTCTTGGCTTCCTTTTGAGTTCCTTTTTGTCTTTAACTTAGTGGTCTGAAAACTACTGTGATTCATTATCTTGCTGGGGGAAAATGACTGTTATTTTGCAACTGTACCAATATTTACAACTTTCTTTGGTCCAAAATTCTTATTTGTATTTCTTCTTACCCCTTGGGCTACTATGTGGATGGATGTCAGGTTCCTTCCTCTACAAATCTCTCTTTCGTCTCTGAGCCATCGTTGGCATCAGAGTTTAATGACACTGACTCCTCTTGAGTTGCATTTTCTTCCAAACCCAGGGCACAGCCACACACTGTTCTTCTCCAGACAGCCTCTCCAGTCTTCCCACATCATAGGAGTAGATCGAGGGGATAAACATACACAAAGGTCTGGGTCAGTTAAGCTTTCAGCACAATGGGGCCACTTCCACAGTGATTCATGGCCCACTGTGCAATCGACTGCACTTGGTAGTTCTTGTCTGGGTGTGGGCACTTCTGAGGGTTTTACAAAGAGCACTCGAGAGGCATGAAACCGTGGTTCTCATCCTAGCTCTGTCCCTTCAGCTCTGTGAAAATACATGGCCTCTTTTGGCCTCAGTTTCCCAATGTGTAAAATTAGGGAGTTGGGCTGGAACATTTCTATGGATCTCTTCAGCCCCAAATTATGATGATTCTCCACCATCTATGTCTTTACTGTCTTTCTGACTCCCTGTCAGCTCTCCAGGCTGGCAAACAAACAAAAGTGGGTATGGAAGATATCGGTGGGTAGACTCCTGGGGCTTGTGTATTATAGCCAGAGTCTTCTGTTCGTCCTGTCTCTGAGACCAGAAGGGAGCATCACTTTATTGTAGAAAAGCCTGTTGCCCTAGTACATTCCTCTACTTCAGCAGGCAGTTTACTGACCTAGGAAAGGAAAATTCCAGCATTAAACCTTTGTCTCCCCTCCCCCCAACCCAATTCTCCAATCTTACCCCTATACTCAGGGTACTAAAGAGCCTGCTCTCAGACCAGCAGCAGCAAGCCCAGACTGCGTCCTGTGGACCAGAAAATAAACCAGGCTTTCAGGAGCCGCTCAAGAGGCCACAGTCACCCACTCAGCTCTCCCTTCCCTGCTGCAGGCCTCACACACCGCCCCGGAGCCATCTCAGAGCCCCTGTTGTTGTGGGAAATGAGAACAAAGTACCAGGCCCAGCTAAGAAACAGGAACCTTCCAGGCTGGGCTCCTCTCCTCTTTCTTTTCCTGCTATTTGGATCCTTTAGGGGACTGGAGAAGAGACCCTGAAGAGACACTTGGCCCTAAGTCGTGACCTGGGAAGTAACTGGCCTCATCTCCACCCCCAAGAAACTGCCCACATCCATCCGGCTGCTGGCTGAGTAGCTAACGCTTCCCTACTCTCTCCCTGCCCACGGTGTACACAGTGGGTTGGGGAGGTGGCGTTTCTTGTTCCTGAAAGGGAACATTTGCCTCCCTTTCAGAGAGGAAAGTGCTGGAAGTCGGTGGGGTCTTCCTGTGGACTCCTCTCTAAGGTTTTCACATCCTGCCTTACCTTCTCCTTCAACAAAGTGGGTCTGAAAACACGCCAGTCCTTACTCAGCCTCTTGTAGTGCAATGCTGAGAGAATGAAAATAAATGAAAATAAAATTAGGAACAGCTGTGATGAAAGGTCTGTCCCCAGCCCCCATGCATGACCCCCAGTGTCCTGGCTGTGTATAAATATGCAGGATCTGAGTCCAAACTGCTAAGATTCGCTTCATGACTCTCTACAGTAAGATAAAAATGGCTGCTATATTTTGCCTTAAGTGTTTACAGTTAAATTATTTCAATGAGGTAAGTATTTTTATTACAATTTTTAAGGCCCATGTTGGTGGGCCCTGACCAAAAAGGGTATTTCTTCTGACTATACTTCCCCAAATAGCTACGTAGGAGGTGACCATGACTGAACACAGGAGCTTTGGGAAGCCCACCTGCTCCATTTTGCCAGCGGTTTCTTTCTTTTTAAAATCTGAGGATCGCTGGGCCCCGGTTCTCTCCCTAGGCCTTCCCTCCTCTGGAGCTGTCCTCTGCATGAACCAGGGTGTCATCCACTTAGCTGAAAAGACCATAAAATCCTATTTCCAGGACTGTCTTCATTTCAAATAGCCTGTCCCATTGTCAAAATGCATCAGGCTGGCACAGTGGCTCAGGCCTGTAATCCTAGCACTTGGGAGGCAGGGCAGGAGGAGTCCTTGAGGCCAGGAGTTCAAGATCAGCCCGGGCAACATTGGAAACCCTGCCTCTCCAAAAGCAAAACAAAACATGTCAGGCCACCAGGTGGCTGATCCACCTGGGTTTTTGGTCTAATGGGCCAGCTCCTGACCCTGTGAAGGGTCTGCTGTTGAGAAACACGCCCCACCATCAACAACCTCCAGAACCCTCATTTTCTTGCACCATGGCAATTGGCAATCTGAAGTCAAATAAAACAGTTAATTATTTCTGGCCCGTTTTCTACCCGAGTTTTCTTGCTGCTCCTAACATTCACTGGAGTAGGGAAGGCTCCGAAAATTCCTTGTCAACCTGAGCTCCATCTGCAGAGCTCGGGTCCCCGGGGCGGTGGGATCCGAGGAGAGGAGGAAGCTAACTGTCCTTCCTCGTCGGGCAGGTGGTGATCGAGTCAGACCTGTACGCGCACCGGCCCCTGGAGCTGCTGCAGCACCGCGGTGACCGGCGGGACGCGGGCGACAGCCGCAGGGTGGGCCGGCTCCAGACCGGACGGCCGCCCGGGGCGCCTCCCGCCAAATCCCTCGCCAGACCTGGTACGTGAGCTGCGGGCCGGGTCCGCGGGCCTCCCTGGGCGCAGGGACCCACTTAGAGACACTCACACGCCTAGGAAAGGGCGGCGGCGGCGGTGTCCGCGGCCTACCTTGTGCGTTCTGGAGCTCGCTGGTGAGCCGAGCACCTGCGCTTTTTCCAAATAAATGCTGCTTCCACGGTGAAAGCACCTGCTCCGGGGCCTCACCTACCGTAGCAGCCCCACGTAACACCTTCTATCTGTAAAACAGGGGCTTCCGGGTGTGTGCGATGAGCAAAGATGCTGTTATGTCCCATCTTGCTCAACAGGCAGCGGTGCTGTATTCAGGAGAAGATATAAATCAATGAGCTCTGAGGGGGAGAGAAAACCATGACCCCTGAAGCAAAGGAAGCTCACGTTATTTATTTAACAGCGTGTGTGTGTGTGTGTGTGTGTGTGTGTCTAATTGTACAGCTCTTCATAAACTACCATCCTAAAGTCTTACCATTTTAAATTTGAATGACTTAAACAACAATCTATAAAAGGAATTTAGGGACAAATTTGTTTTGAAAACTGGAAACATTACAGTCTTACCCTGGATATTAGTTTTGTAAAGGGCTTCCACCCCAAGCAGCTAAACAGGAATCTGCCTCTAGCCCACCAAAGTCTGTGATAATATTTTGCCTGTAATTGCTAGTTTAGGTTGTTTCTGTTATGCCCACAACCTATTCATATTTTAACTCCAAAAATACACAACAGAAAGTCTGGGGTGTCCTCCTCAAAGCCTTTGGGCATTGGGAATTTTGTATGTTATGAGAGCTATAAGACTCCATTGATTATGGTCCCTTCACCCATCCATCTTTTTCCCGTTTCGTAGATGCTAAATGACACCACTAAGGTTTCTTTGGTCACTGAGAACATGATCTTATGATCCTATGTATAAGAACACATAAATCAAGCTATGCTCTCTATTAAGTGATCACATACACGTATATGTATGCAGAGTGAAAGCATTAAAAAAAAACCACAGTATGCCTTGCAAATTAAGAGATTTTTCTCTGTGTCTATATATAAGTAGGTGGGTGGGTGCGTGGCTGAGTGCATGTATGTTGGAAAGAGAAAAAGAGAATATTTATTATTTCTACAAAATCATAAAATGAATTTAGAGCCATGCCTCTCGAATTTTAACGTGCCAAAGAATCACCTGGGAATCTTGTTTTTCTGCAGATTCAAATTCAGTAGGACTGGGTGGGCCCTAAGATTTTATCTTTCTAACAAGCTCCCATATGCTGCTGCTCTGGGGATAACATATTGAGTTGCAAGGATTTAGAGATGATCTGATGCAGTGGTTCTCAAAGTGGAGTGCCAAGAGCAGCAGCAGACCCTGGAAATTTATTGGATATGCAAATTTTATTGCATCAGAAACTCCAGGGTTAGGATCCATCAATCTGTTTTAATGAGCATCCCCCACCAAGCGATTCTAACGCATGCTGAAGGGAGAGAACCTCCGATCCACTGCAGCCACCCGTCTGCCAATTTACAGAACTGAAACCATAGAAACTGTTTGACCTACCCAAGGTCGCACTGCTTGTTAGCAACAGAGCCAAGATTACATCTCAGGTCTTTTGATTCCCTGGCTAGTGCCTCTTCCCCCGGGGAATGATGTCTTCCCAACTCTGTGGTTTTAGGGGTCACTTTCATTCCCTTCTAAGTAGTTTGTGGAAGCTTGGGCTGCCTGAGTCAGTCTTTTATTCTGAAAGACAAGAGCAGTAGTTTATGAAATGGAGAGAATCTGACCAACACGTGACAGTCAGCTCATGCAGGGAATATGCTAGTCAGGTTTAAAAAAAAAAAAAGAGAGAGAGAGAGAGAGAGAGAGAGGGAGAGAGAGAGACTGAGCTGGGCATTGATCCAATTTGTTCAGCTCCCCCAATCTGATAGATTCCAGAGGGGGTGGGAGGCAGTGAGCGTTTCTGAGTCAAAGGCAAACCCTGGTGCTGTCCACAGGAAAGGCCAAGCCACACTCCCTCACTCCCTCAGAAAGCTGTAGGTCTCCAGGGGTCTCAGGTCTGGGGACTCGCTTTTGTCAGAGCCCTAGGAGAAGGCACCTGGATACTGCAGCCTCTCACATGGGAGAAAGATGCTCTGAGGAATCTTGGGGTTCCTGGGGGCTCCGAAAATAGAGACCTGGCTGAGAAACTCTCACACTGAGGCCTCAGGTGCCTGGAAAGGTGACAGCTCCACTTCCTGGGCCTGTGGGACTTCTTCACTGAGATGTCCCCAAGCACCTCAGAATCAACTTGTTCAAACCTCTCTTCCTTTCTCAGCTGGGGCCAGTATCCATCATTCCAGCAAGTCTCCCGGATGTTTCCCTAACATCTCCTTGTCCTTCCCCACCCTTCACACACTCCTAGGTACTTCTCACCTTACCCTCTCGGTACCTACCTCAAGCGGCCAGGGCTCAGCCTCCTTCATCTCCACTGTGTAGAGAACAGTCAGCGAAGGTCTCATCCTTAAGGACCCCTCTGCAAGGCAACAGAGGGGTCCTCCTAAAGCAAAAGTCTGCTCCCATCATCCTCAGCTTTAAGTGCCATGTCCTCTCCCCCTTCCAGACCACAGTGACCTCCCCAGGGCCACCTCCTGTGACACCCCTACCCCCACCATTCTATCACGTGGAGCAGCCCTGAGCTGTGGCATAGTTCCATCCCTGACTGCTCCATTATATCCTGCCTCCCGACCTTCACTGACACTGTCCCTGCTGCAGGCTGCCCTCCCTGCGTCTCCACCCGGCAAACTCCACCTCCTCCCAGGCCGGGTTAGGGGGTCCCTCAGTCAAGCCTCCCCAGGCCTGCAAGACCACCAAAGAGGTCAGTTCACTACCCTCTAAATCATCCTTACCCAGCTTCATCACACTTGTCATGCATCCCTAAAGCCCGGGTCTCCTCAACTAGAAAATGCAGACTATTACGATATCTGCCTCTTAGGGTGTGGTGAGGTGAAATAAGATAATACTCACGTGCTTTGTGCTCAGCACGGCGCCTGGCACGCAGACGAAAATATGAGCTGCTGTTACTTATGCCAGGGCACCATTCACTGTGGTTTGATCTTGGAATTCTCATAATATTTCATTGCATTGCACCGAGATGTCTTCCTGGGAGTGGGGGTTTCATTTCTATATGCTTTAGTACGATCAGGTGGCGTGTCCTGGAACATCCGCACCAGGACAGACCTGTGTTGAAAGCCAACTTTCCCTACCTTACGCCGCTACCTCAGCTCAACACCTGCAGCCTCAGGCACTTCAGAGCAGAAATTACTCAGAAGTAGATTGGGGCAACAAGAAGAAAGAAGGTTACGTCTTATGTAGCCAATGTTTCAGGATTCTGATCTGATCAGTCCTTCCACATTAACGGGGCTGAACTTCCCAACACAGGTGTGACTTCTCTGCTTCTTTTTAGAGGGGTGTCCCGGAGCACCGTGTTAAATAATTGATCCCAGCTGTAGAGACTTAACTCCTAAGAAGCCTTTTAAACCTCTCGTGATCTGAGACCTTAGGAAGGAAGGAGGAACTGAGGGCACATTCTCTGAGCACCTACTGCATGCAGACACGATGCTAAATGCTTCCACATATGTGATTTTTTGAATCGGCTTTATTTTTTAGAGCAGTTTTAGGTTCACAGTAAAACTGAGCTGATGGTACAGAGATTTCCCGCCTACCTCCCGCCCCGACATGTGCACAGCTTTCCCCATTACCACCATCCCCCGCCAGAGTGGTACATTTGTTTCAGTCAGTCAACCTATATAGACACACTGATTTAATCCAGACCCTGGAAGAGTGGCAGATGCCTCACTGCCCGACCCGACTGCCTGGTTTTGCTGCTTGGTACGAAGGCCTTTAGAAATTCCCTGCTGTGATTGATTGGCTAACAAGGGAATTGATGCAGAACCTGGGGCGGGGAGGCAGAACACGGAGTACCACTGAGTGATGTCTCCTCCATTTAAATTTGCAGTGGGGATTTCAGAACCCAAAGCATCGAATCTGTGTGGGAATCGAGCATATGGAAAATCTTTGGTAAGTAAAATAAGCCTGGTTAGTTGTATCTGTCGTGCTTTAAACTTCTCATCATGTCTGATTCTATTGTGCGATGAACAGAGACTAAGTGTCCTTTGTTCCAGGCCTGGGAATTATTAGAAAAGCATAACTGGCCATCTTTTGCTCCTAAAAGCTATCAGCTGGTCCTGCTGTGTGCACGTGTGGAACATCACTGGTTGCTTTTCTCTTTCTTGCTAGAGAGGCAACTCTTAGGCAAACAGAAGCAGCTATTATCCAATGGATATTTTATATATGGGGAGAAAGAACTGGTTTCTAGGGCAGGCTCCTACCAGATGGAAATGCCTAACTAATTCCCAGGTGCAGCTATAGAGGGAAAGAGATGTAAGGATCTCAAGCACTGTGAAAACACGAAACACCAGTGTCTTAGCTCGGACTGCTATAACAAAAGATCATAGACTTGGTGGCTTAACATTTTCTTACAGTTCTGGAGGCTGGGAAGTCCAAGACTACAGTGCCAACAGATTCAGTGTTGACTGAGGGCTCTCTTCCTGGCTTGCAGATGGCCACCTTCTCACTGTGTATTCACATGGTCTTCTGTGCATGCTCGGAGAGCAAAATCTCTGGTGTCTCTTCCTCTTCTTATAAGGGCACTAATCCTGTCATAGGGACTCTATCCCATGACCTCATCTAAACCTAAAAACCTCCCAAAGTCCCCACCTCCCAATACCATAACACTGGGAGTTAGGTCTTCTACATATGAATTTGAAGGGGAAAACAGACATTCAGTCCATAACAGCCAGCCATCTCAGGACAGGGACACCCATGGGGGCATCTGCTACAGGTCAGGTTCTCCGGAAGCAGACTCTGAGATTTGGGGTTTGGGGTTTGATGTATATTAGGGATAACACCTGTAACAGGAGCGGGGAAGGCAGGTTTGTGTGGAGGGAGCTGCTGAAGGGTGATGCAGACCCAGCACCTCCTGGTGGGGAGCTCTGGGGCAGGTGTTGCCCATTCAGATTGGTCCGAGTTGGTCCAGGATGGCTGAGATTTTGTGTTCTCTCCTCACTCCATCACAGCACGGGAAGAGTGTGACCTTGGGCCAGGTGGCCCTCTACAGCCAAGGCCCACCCTGCCCTCCTCCCTCCCACAGACGGGCAGCTGTCCTTCCTTGAAGGGGGATCAGGTGGTGCATCTCTGAGTCTGTCAGTACATCTCCTTCATCTTCCTCTGGGCATGACTGTCCGGTTCCCTCTCAGGTAGCAGAGTCAGCAGTGGATGGAGGTGAGGTTGGCTCAGGCATCCTAGGCTCTCTGAGTGTCAGCTGTCGAGATTCATAGAAGGTGCAATGTGAGAAGAGACCCAAGGTGTTGTCTGTGCCAGCCCCTCATCTTTCCAGAACAAATTGGACAGAGATGCTGGTGATTCACTCACTCCTGGGCAGGAGACCCAGTCCAGGGGTCTCATTTAGGTCATCACTATTCTAGGAAATCCACACCAAGGGCAGGGATGAAACAAGCTGTTTGTCAGGGAGTCCCCTTTCCCAACCTTGAACTCAGGGGAAACCGGGATGGCTGGGCGGGTGACACAGAGGGAAGACTGTCAAGCTATGACAGCTCCAACAACACAGAAAAAGAGCAAGGTTGGGGGAAGAGGGTGGCTCATGGCCTTTTACCTGGCCCAGCCCTGAGGCTGGGCTTGGATGGTGCCCTGGGCCAGAGGGAGCTGGGATGGCACAGGGTGGGGATGGAGAGACATGGTTACAAAGGGGAGGGGACAACAATGAAGAGGAGGACAAGGCAGCATGGCTGGCCCCCTTCTCTCGGCCTGGGGGTGGGGGATAGGCTCCTGCAACTCATCAAAGGCCCATGATCCGGGGCAGGACAGGGGTCCAGACCCACACGGCTAAATCTGATTCGACGCTGAAATGCACGGGATGATGTTAGACTAAGGAAAGAGGAGGAAAGGAGTGAAACGAGGAGCTCCCAGCCCCCTGTCCTCCAGAGCTAAGGGGCTGGGGGTGTGTTCACCTGGCCGTTGGCAGGGTGGGGAGGGAGCGCTCCAGAGAGGCCACAAGGTGGCACAGTAACTCTGCCCACAGCCTTTGGCTGGCTCAGGAGAGAGGGAGGTGGTGAAGGATGGTGCCCTTGACCTGGAATTTCCCAGCGATTTTAGGAATGTGGTGACTTGAAGCCTTCCATGGGGCTCAGGGCAGAAGAGCAAAGCACAGCGTGGGTCAGCTGACCGAGCGACCTCTGCACCCAGCCCTGCTTAGGCCAGCAGTTACTTTTCAACTCACCACGTTCCCGAGTGCTCACCACCTCCTTTGGGAGGCGCCAAAGGGGTCACGTCTCAGGCTCGCCACATGCCAGGCAGTCTTTGTGGGGACCAAGAGACTGGACAAACACAAAAGACAGAATAGATGGGATGCCAAAGAGTGTCACATAGACCCTCAGCGCTGTGGGGACATGAGGACAGAAAGAGCAACTTGGGCCACCAGCCTCAGGGCAGGCTTCCTGGAGCAAGTGGGCTGGAAGGGCAGGCAGAGATGAGGCCTGGATCCAGAGAATGAAGGACAGGCGCGGAGCTGTGTGAGTCCCCCCACCCCGCCCCTGCGGGAACTGGCAGCCTTGATACATGGGGCAGTGACAGGGGCCACGCTGCACAGGTGGCGTGGAGCGCGTGCGGCGTTGAGGAACCTAAGGAGCAGCTGCAGAGCCGGCTGCGGCCTGCCTTGCAGCAGGGAGTCCTTGCGGTTCTAGAGCCCAGGAGGGGCGCGCGGATTGCAGCAGGTCTGGTCGGAGACAAGGAGGTCCGAGGTGACTGTGCCTTGAAGGCTGCAGCGGAGGAAATGGAAAAGAATCTGCAGGACTTGTCAACAAATTGGACACAGGCGATGGCGGGTGAGGGTGACAGTTCTTATGCAGGATTGAGTTTCGCTCTCTCAAGTTTCTCTAGGTCAGTGGTTCTCAAAGTGGGGTCCCAGGACTGGCAGCACCAGCAGCGCCTGGGAACTTGCTAGAAATGCAGATTCTCAGGCTGACATCAGGCCTGCTGACTTGGAAACTGGGGTGGGGCCCGGCACTGTCCTGTCAGACCCTCCAGGGGAGTCGGACGGCCGCTGAAGGGTGAGGACTGTTGCCCAGGTTGGTGGTGGTTCGATTCAGTCACCCCTCTTTGCAAAGGGCTGCAGTCAGTGCCGGGGCGGGAACTAGACGCATCCTCACCGTCCCTCCCGCTTCCTCACGGCAGATTCCTCCAGGGCCCCGGATCTCAGTGGAGGCGGCAGCCCCCGGCTCGGAGAAGGGAGCTGTTCTGACGAGAGGGTAAGTGCTGGGCGCCACAGCGTCCTGGTCCTTTGCAGAAGAGCGACAGATGGCCTGGCTGCCAGGCTCTCAGGATGCGCACAGACCCGGGGCTGGAAACCTCCTAACGAGGCCAGCGGTTCCCCCAGGATCACGCTGGAGTGTTTGTCATGGTTTCTGCTTCATTACTGCCATTCTTTAGACTTGGAGAAGTGTCATTTGGGAGGGTTTTTGGTTAATTAGATGCATGTAACCATGAGCCATGTTCAGACCCCCCCGTAGACACACTGGTGGCAGAGATGCCTCATGAGGAGTCTGGGACCCCTGCCCGCCGGGGAGGAAGCTCATCAGATGCAGGTTCCACCCACACTCACAGCCCGGAGAGCTTGTGAAGCCGACCCGGAAACAGCGCGAGGTGGCGGGAGTGGGTGAGCCCGGCAGCCCCGGGGAACACGGCCTTTCCATCGCTCTGACGCCGCGAGCATTTCCATTCAGCATGTGCGTTTATGCCCTCACCACGCCGTCCACACCACAGGCGGCAAAAGGGGTTTTCAGGATGGTGAAAGGCTGGGCTCTTGACCCAGATCTGCTTTCCGGGCTGCCACTGCCCCCAGCGCACCATGACTTCAGGCAGTTGTTCCGTCCCCAGAGTCCTCACCCATTCGAAAATAAAACAAAATAGTAAGACAGGAACGACAGAGGTACCGTCCTGATTCCTGTGAGAACTGAGTGAGGTAACGTGTGGAGAGCTGAGCACAAGCAAATGAGTCCTTTCTCTCTAAGCTCAGTCATCCTCATTTCAATTTGTTCCAGAACCCTGGCTATGGGAAAGTGAGGCCATTTATTTCACCTGAGGGAAGCAAGTGGGGAGAAAAATGAACATTTATTGAGGATCTACAATGTGCCAGATGCTTTATTATCTCGTTTTTGCCCTCACAAAAGCCCCATGAGTTAGAAGAAATTATCCTCATTTTGCACATGAGGAAACCGAGGCTGGTCAAGGTCGAGGCACTTGCCTGAGGTCACACAGTGAGATGGGGTTGGGAGTAGGATTCAACCCCCGGCCCCGCGTTCTTTCAGTATTGGGACAGCTGCCCTTTCTAGCAAGGTCACTGTTCATGAGAGATGGGAGGGGTAGGGACATAGAGCCATCCTTGAGTGTCCCAAGGGTGGCCCTCCAGTGATGCAGAGCCTGGTCACGGGATGGAGGAGCCAAGGAGGAGAGCTGCGGCCACTCTTCTCAAGGGAAAACATTAAGTCTGGCTCAGTGAAGTGACCACCCTCCCCGCCCACCCCTGGCTTTACTTTAGATCCAGACATCTCAAGAAGCTGACCGAAGAGTACCCAACCCTTCCCCAAGGGACAGAAGCCTCCCTACCGCTGACAGGCAGTGCGTCCTGCGGTGTCCCCAGCATCCTCCGGAAAATGTGGACGAGGCACAAGAAGAAGTCGGAATATGTGGGAGCCACTAACAGCGCCTTTGAGGCTGACTAAAGGTGACCCTCCCCAGATGTCCTGAATTGGCCAAGGTTCCCTGGACAAGGGGAGAAAGCTCTAGGATCGGAGCTGAGCCACACTCACCTCTGCTAGCAGCTGGTCCCAACACATCATCCTCCCTCACTAACTGGTCACCCTGGCTTAGGGCACGGAAAACAACACCCCTTGAAGGCAAAATAAAATGGTGCAAACTGCTAAAGCCATTGGTCTGAAAGTGACTTTAGGAGGTCATAAAGTTTATATCCCCATCTTTACGCAAAACGCACCAGCCCATTTTAAAGACCTCTAAGAAAAGAAGAGGAGGACTCCTCTGTCTTCCTTGTGAATGGTTCTAAAGTGTGATTTTCTGGTGTAAATTTAAGAGCTTGACTTTGAGGCATTTGTAAACACAGCGGTTCTTACTGTTCCCATTATCACACTGATTTCACCTTGATAAGGTACAGTTTTGAAGAACAAAGCATTATCTATTAACTTAGTAGTTCTAATATACACTTGAGAGTATATCAAGATCAATTTTGATGGTCATTTGGCATGACTGCATGAATTCTCTATTCTTTTCTGTGCAGTTTTTCTATAGAAAAACATTAATAATTAAATGTTGAATGCTAATGTTTTCTGAAGTGGTATTATGATAATACCTTGCTTTGGTATAATGACTTTAACTTCTGAAAGTGCTTTCTCATCCATTATCTCTTCTTATCTTCACAAAGCCCTATTGAGGAAAGCACCATTCTTCCCAGATAAAGATAGAGATACTCAGACCTGTGGAAGTTATGTGACTAGATACTGGGAAGTAGAACTAGACTCCAGGTCCTCAACTTCTCTACAGCGGACTCCCTGCTTTGCTTCCTCTAGCAACTGATTTGAGGAAGTTTTTGAACGATGGAAGTATGTCTCTAGGGGCAACCACCGAGGGAAGAATCTGATAAAGTTGGAACAAGTAAAGTGATTTGAGTGAAACACATCATCATGTATTATTAGATTGACTCAGAAGAAATTGCCATTTTTGTATGTCAAAAACAATTGAATATCAATTTCATGTGGTTCAACCTAATATATAATATTATGCTTTCCTTCTTTCAATGGAAATGTCACCATCAACTCCATTGTTAACATCAGTAGCTTTAAAACGACAATATACTAATAATAATGATAATGATAGCTATCATTTATCAAATGCCTACTATGCGCCAGGCACGATACTGGGCACTGTACATGCATTATCCTAATCTTTCTAACAACTCTCAGTTAGGTGGTCTTACCCATTCAATAGACACCAATTCAAAGAGGTTAGATGATAAGACTGAAGGCACCTAACTCATGAGTGTCAGGCTTCAGTGCCTGTTGTTATATCTACCCCTTCACGCAAAATAGTTCAGCACATAGGGAAGTACCAAGGTTACTAAATAGTTTTCTTCTCAAGTGCTAACCACAGTTGGTGGGTGGAGGCTGCCTGGAGTTCTGTGTGGAGATGGAATCTGAGCTAGAAGAGTGTAGTGATCAATTAGTAATGCTTGCCTGTAGAGGGGATTAGTGACATATGCCTTGTATATTTGTCATCTGTTGCCCAAACTCTGCCTCCAGAAGGCTTTTTTTTCTAATTAAGAGGTTTAAATTAATCTAACCTACTTAATGAAACCAAAAATTTAGCCCGAGACTGTGCTGGACATTGTGTCTTGATACAAAGAAATGTTTGGCCACATTGTAGGTCTCAGACTCAATTGTTATATTAGGACTGCTACGCTGTGCCCATGCCTTGCTGTTTGCTGAGTTTGAGTTACCTGTTTCCGTATCTCCAGGTGAACCCTAGGAAGGCACGGGTGTGGATAAGAGGCCTGGGCTTCTGGGCTTTCACCTTGCTGATCTCTGCTCTTCAGCCATTGTTTTAGACCCTGAACATCCGACTTCATATCTGAACATGATTTGGAGACTTGGGCACCAGGTGTCTTTCAATGTCGGGCTGGTCCCAGTGGACTGTGCAGTAGTGTCATTCAGTGTCGATGCTGGGGTCCAGCACAAAGTTAGGGAGCTAACAGGTGATCTATGCTGGACCTAAAAGAGCAACCTACAACTATTTATTTTAACTTATTTAATTTATAACTGATATCTTTCATTTGTATGTGGCAGCTGGAGATTTATATAGGATGGAACTAACTTATTTATTTTTAATTTAAATATTTCGTGTTTGCCCTGTACAGAACATTTTATTTGGCCAGTTCAAATAAAAATAAAGTATGCTTTGTTTTGTGACGTTAATAAACCATTGCAAGAGCATGTCTGAGGCTCCCTTACTGACTTTCTCGAGGGGAAAGAATTAGATGTCTGGACTTCACTGTTCCTTTAAATGAGAGGGATGGTAAGAAAGAACCCCGGGCCTATTCTTTCCACCCTAAGGCAATGTCTGGTTTTGATATCACAGGCCCTGCCCAGCAGTTAACACCAGGGGCACTTCTGGTGGGGCCCAGACTGACGACCTGTCCTCCCTGGGCTCACAATCTTCCCTGTTGTCGCTGACCCTCCTTCCCCACCCTCTTCATCCCCCGACAAGCCCCAGTGGGCCCAGTGGCCATTGCCAGCCTGTGCCCACCTCATGTTCAGCCTGGCTGGGGACTGCCCCCATGATTCATGTCATGGTCACTTGCAGAAGGATGCCAAGGCTTGATGCAAACGGCCATCCGGCAATGACCAAGCCTGGAGTTTTTGGAGCCAGAGGCAACAGGGTTTGCAGGACATTTACGGTAATGAAAGCACCTCTGTTGGGACCAAGTCCAGGCCCACATTTCAGTTCCCACTTGAGCACCCTCTGGCGCCTCCCCACCCGCCCGGAGCTCATGTTGCCTTTAGAGCTGGCAGATGGGCAGTAGGCAGGAGAAGCAGCACCAGCCAGAGCCCAATTTTAAAAGGAATCATGTGGCACGTTGTCTCCAACTCTAAATTGGCAGAAACCAAGGGACAAGGAAGAAAAAACACAGGCAAAAAGATGACTCTCCTAAGGATTAGAATTTGCATTTGGTTTTTAATGTTTTCCCAGAATGTCAGCCTCCACCAAAGGTGTGTGTTGAGTGCATCACTACCATACACAGGGACAGAGGTCTCCTTCCAAAGGCCAGGCCACGTGCCTAGAAATGTATTTTATTTTTTGTCTCTTTGGACCAGGGACAAGACTCACACCTATTGATACCGTTTGTTGGGAGGAACAGGGAGGTGGGAAACGGCAGCAGAAGGAACCACAGTCGTCGATGGGGTAGTGAGGGCTGTGCCAGCCGCTTTTCCGTCCCTTGTCAGGTTCTGGGGAAGCCACACTCGGAGGAGGCTCATGATGCCCCCAATAGGCCCCTCCCACACCCCTCAGACTTCCGAGGCCTGGTCTGTCCTGGAGACCCAGCACCATGTCCCCCACCCTGGGCTATTCCTCCGCACACAGTTGCCACAAGACTCGTCTCCTTGCCCGGGGCCAGCGGTGAGGCTTCTTTTTTTTTTTTTTTTTTTGAGATGGGATCTCACTATGTTGCCCAGGCTGGTCTCAAACTCCTGGCCTCAAGGGATCCTTCTGCTCAGCCTCTCCAAAGCACTGGGATTGCAGGCATGAGCCACTGCACCCAGCCGAGACACCAGCTATTTTTAAAATCAGAAATGCCCCAGCTAGTGCTCCAAGTGTGACTGTGAAGGTGTCTCCAGGGGACATTTGAATGAACAGGCAAAGCAGACAATGGAAATGGTTTGTCAGTTCCACCAGGACTGGTTCTGGCCACAGCAAAACCGTGGCGGGGACAGGCTTGTTCTCAGTTTCTCGGTGTTTCCCCTCGTAATGCTCCCCGTGCCGTCTTCCCAGTCAAAACACACACACACTTCGCTTTCCGTCCCTTCCCCAGTTTCCCCGCACTCTGCTCCTTGGCCTCTGGTGGGGCTCCCCTCGTGGGCACCCCATGCTCTGAATTCCAGAATGCCAGGAACACTCGCTAGCTGTGGGCACTTGTTGAGCCTCATGGAGACCCAGTTTCCTCAGTAGTTGAAAAGAAAGTGTCGTATCTTGCTTCAGATGTCCTAGAAGAGATTAAATGAAATAATCCGCACTGATATGCAGCTGGTGTGCACCCGTACGGCCACACGTATGTGAAAAAGTCACTGTGCCTCCACACTGGCTGGCACTGGCCAGTGCCCGGAGCTCCCCGAAGCGCCCCCCACCCCGTTGGCCCTGATTCCCTGTCCTGGGACTCTCGCAGCTCCCTTCAGGGACCAGCAGTTGTGGGTAATGCCTGGCACGATGGAGGGGGGCTCCAGGACCCATTCAACACCATGGCAGGCGTTTGTCCTCATGGGTCATCTGCCCACGCCCTGTCCTCCCGGAGACAACGGTACCTGAATGTGCCTGCCACATTGGTGTAAGGCAGGCTGAGGTATGGAGGGCGCACCCTTTAAACTGCTGTCAGGGGTCCACACCTTAGAGCAAGTGGACAAAGGAAGGGGGACGCGGTTTCTTAGGGGCTGGAAAGTAAGGTGAAGGGGCTGAAATGCGAGGGAAAGACGGGTCAAGAGCCCAGATGGAGAGGCAACTTTCTCCACTTGGTCCCGAGCCCTGCGGGTCCCCACGGGCAGTTTAAATTCCTTGCAATCAAAATGCAATCAAAGGAATCAAATTCCTTCCTGCTCCTGGGAAGCAGATGTTCTCCATGAAAAAGAAAGGAGGAGGACCCCACAGGTGATCCCACAGGATCCCACTCACCAGCCCCAAACACCAGGGACACCCTGGACAGTGTGAGGTGCTGGGACGAGCCCCAGGCTCAGCCCCACACTCGCTGGCGTGTGCGCGGGTGTGTTCGCGTGGTCAAGCTGCTCGCGTTTCCTTGAGCCTCTGTTTCCCCTCATCTGTGAAAGGTGGATTCAATTACCTGCCCAGTCACCCTCACAGGCTGATGAAAGCCCAGAAGAGATCTGGTGCGTGGCAGGGCTTTGTAAATTGTGAATCGCTCCTCTAACATATGGTGTTATGCTAATCCGTTCCATTCAGAAAGAAGCAGAGCCGGGGAGAAGTGACTCAGGCAGCTCAAGACAGGAATGAGGGCTGAAGAGCTAGGCGGGACTGAAAATAGAACGATTTTCGGAGCCGGCTGCCAGGCGTCTGCAGCAGGCGGGCAGGGGCTCCAGGCTGGCTGAGCCCCCGCTACCTGCTCCCGGTGCGCGCGGTGCAGGGCGCAGCACACCGGGTCAGTGCGGGCCAGCCGACCCCAGCTCATGGTCAAGAAGTGCAGGGCGGTGACCAATTTTTGAATTCAAACGACTCTCCTTCTCCAGGAGCTGCCGAAGGCTGCCCTTGGCCTCTTGCCTGCATTCCCTACCGACAAAATTAGCCCTGCAACAAAATGACAGAGCACATCGGCCCAAGAGGCCATAGGCCCCGCTCGCCTGCTCCAGCCCTGACCAGGGAAGCCGGCCCCTGCCCGTCCTGCCTCAACTGGGCTCCAGCCCTTCCGTTCTGAGGCAGGTAACAGAGGCCGGTACCCTCAGGTCTGGCGCAAGCTGGCCTGCTCCGTGTCACTAGGCAGAGATTTGGTGTTTTACAAACATTCCTCCAAGGCATTCCTGCTGTTGGCTTGGGCCAAGGAAAGCAAGGTAATAACTCAAGGAGCAGTGACCTCACCGGGAAAGCAGCTCCCAGTCCCAGGCACAAACCTCACATCCCCAAATAACCCAGGAGGCTCGATGTGTCATGAGAAATTCCCCGGAGGCACTGCCCTGCAAACGGAGCAGGTGGCCAGCTTCGAAGCACACTGGGAGCAGAGAGGGAGTTTTTTCCTGCTGTCTAGAGACAGCACCATCCTAGGAGTGAGGGGTGGGAGGTGGAGCCTTGGGGTCCTGCCCTCTTACAGCCACATAAAGAAACCAGAACAAAGCCAAAGCTATTTGTCATCCTGGCTCCCTGGGGCCCTGGCAAGGCTCCCTGCAGCAGCCCCTGGGAGCTGGGTGCTGTTCCGAAACCACTCAGCCTGGTCCTGTTTCATTTCCCCCATCTGCCGCTTTGTTCTTCCTCAGGATGTGGCGAGAGGTGGAGATGGGGCAGGAAGTAGGAAGTAGGGAGGGGAAGCAAGGTCTGGATATTCTGGCTGTTTGTTCCTGGCTCCTCCAGCCTGAGAAGGAGGGGAGCAGAAAGCCAGCCTCAGTCTCTGGAACTGGGTAAACGCACGCCAGTTACCCAGGGCTGTGTGCAGGGGCTTCCTGAAGCCACAGGCTGAACCCACATATTTTCCTGGGCCCACCATTGGGCTGTGGTGGACTTCATTACATTTGGACAAATGCAGCCACAGTGACACTAGCGCATACTGCTCCCGCGATCCTCCAAGCAACGGCGTGCATGGTGCTTTCATTCAGCCCTTGGTTTACAGCGGCTTAGAGAGTTAATTAGGTTGTCCGAGTTCCCACAGGAATTGGTGGTGGCTCAGAGATGGACTCAGGCAGTCAGACTGCAGGGCCCACTGCATGTAGGTGTCCAACCCGTACGTTGTTCCAAGGGACCCTATTAGAGGCAAGGGCGGTGTGCCCCGCACAGCGGCTTCTCCACACCAAGGCGGCACTGTCTGCTTGAAGGGCAGCTGCTCAGAGGGGCAAAATTTACTTGAATATCTCAGCTAAAGTCTGAGCTGTTTTAGCAGATACTAGTATGAAAACAATACCAAAAACTATATATGACTGTATGTAACTATATATTATTATATACTGCCCTTTCCCTTCCTTTTCCTTCCTGAACAACCAGGTCCTAAAGTCTGGCCTGGGACAGAGCAAAACAGGTAACCGACAGGGCTGGGACAATTGGAGGAACCTGAGTGGGGCGTTCAGATGGACGCACCGGTGGAGGCAGGCGTATGTCCCTGTGGCTTCCCTGACTGAAGAGGCCAGTTGGGGTTCTGGAGTGAATGTCCTTGTTTGTGGGGCATTGTGCCAGTAACTTATGCTTTTAAAAAATGTTTCCTTATTACTTTTACCTTTTCGTTTATTTCTAAAACAAAAGAGTAATGCATACATGGACACTCACTGTTAAAAACATCAAGCAGTACAGAAGCCACACGGGAAAAACAAAAGTCTCTTGCCCTCCCCTTCAATTTCAGCCTCTTTCTCAGAGGTAACTGCTGTCTTCAAAGCGGTATTTTCATAGAATATGTAGGTGATTGACTTTTAAATGGCTCAGATGGGGAAAAGTTCTTTGAACTGTATTTTCAATTTCTCAGTAAGCTTGGGATAGTTTCAAAGTATTTTTTTCCCCAAGTTAACAAGAAAACAAACAAAATAACAAAAACCATGAGCCTTCAAAGAAAAATTGCTCCTGAGGTAGAGACCCCCAGGGTATGTCTTCAGTCCCCTGCCCTGTATAACAGTAAAAATGTTTGGGAAGTTTGGCCACACCCCAGCCAAGTTGCCTGGGAAAGCTCCAATTTTTGTGCTCTGGGCTCCCCAGGGAGTGGCTCCCTGCTCCCCTCCCTCCTCGGAGTCCCAGCAAAGAAGGGGATGCTGGGAGCAGTGCTGTGGACGACAGGTTCTCGCCCACCTGGACACACACTCCCCGGCCCCCACCCACCACTCTTTGGGCAAAAATGCCTGCAAGGGTCTCATCACCTTTTATTGGTTGCAACAGAAAACCACTCTAAAGAAAACATGCTCCTGTACTCTGGGTTGCTTCTCCACAAGGCAGGGGCTTTTCTAGCCCTAGTTAATACTAACGGAGAAATGTGGGAAGGATCGGGGATGAGAAAGCACCAAGCCCAGCTGTGGCTTCCCCAGCCTGGGAACATCCAGGCTTCCAGAGTGTGGTCCCGACATCACCTCTGCACCAGGCAGTCTGTGCCTCCCTGCTCCTGGATTTTTTTAGGTCTCTCTGGACTCAGGACAAAGGGCATAAATATTTTCCCCATTTCCAATGACCTGTTAACATTGT
Organism: Avahi laniger; assembly: GCA_963575035.1. Taxonomy (NCBI): domain Eukaryota; kingdom Metazoa; phylum Chordata; class Mammalia; order Primates; family Indriidae; genus Avahi; species Avahi laniger. The sequence continues at coordinate 94,783 of CAUYSK010009491.1, forward strand.
AAAATTTTTCTTTCTAAGGACCAAGAGAAGGGTGGAAACTCCTTTAGTGCTGCTGACCAGAACCTCAGCTCATTGCAGAGGGAGGAAATGCTGCCTGTGGCTGCAGGCAGGCAGGAGGACGAGGCAGGCCCTCAGCCAGCCCATTACTCAGCAGGTGAGCTGATTGTGAAAGACGTGGCTCAGTTGTCGTCCCAGTGTCCAGGGCAACAGCACAAACAGTGCAGAGCCAAACAGGTCAGTGCCCCGGCCTGGCCTCGTTCACATAAAATCCCCCCCAGCCTGTGGAAAGGGGCAGGGCACAGGAAAGAACAGGTAGGCTCCTTGAAATGGGAGCATTTCTGCGGCCTGGGGGCGTTTCTAGTCTCCAGATTCTGCCTGGAAGTGCAGTAAATAAAAGCAAGAGCCTAATTCCCACCCCAGTGATTCTTTTAGTGCCCGGGACCTCCAGAACGAGAGCCCTTGCCCCACCGTGAAACCTGAATTCCTGACAGGGATTTAAGAAACACACACTCTGCTCACAATTTAATATTGTGTTTGAAAATGCAAACCCTGCCTTCCCTCCAAGACAACAAAAAAGCAAAAGTCGCCCCAAGGAAACAGAATTTAGGAGCGCCGAAGTTGGACCTATGGGGCAGGCAAGAGGAAGAGTAAGTTAGGAAACACGTACTAAAAGGAGTGAGCCGGGAATTAGAAGAGGGGATTTGAGATTGGCAGTCAGAAAGAGAAACAGAAAGGGCAAGGAACTTAAAGAAGCTTAGAGTCAGAAAGCAAGATGATTTCAGACATGATAAACTCACTATTCACCAAACCATCCTGGACACTGGGAATGCAAAATGAAAGACTCTTGCTCCTAGACAGTGGAACAATCTAGTGGAAGATATCAACATAAACAAAAAAGAAAACCACGTGATCCATGTTAGGCATTTATACGTTGCAAAGGAAAAATAAAGGAGTCGGCATCTGACTGGAGAGTCGAGACAGTTGGGCTGGGTATTGAAAGATAAATACAAGTACTGCCAAGAAAAGAAAGGGCAAGGGCCTAAGGGCATTCTGAAGATAAGTCAGTTAGAAGAGACTAGAGGGAAAGATACCACAAAACCAGTTCAGGGAAATTTCTCTTACTGCAAGAGCAGAGGGCATTCCTGGGCAAGATGTCTGGACCCTTTGGCAAGGGGCTTGGAGAATAGCAATATGGGTCGGCCTGAACCCAAGGGGAAGATAGGCAGGGGAAGAGAGACAGAGGATGGTTTTGATTTTACTTTGCATATAGGCTCTCATCTCAGATTACTTACTTCATAAAATGGGGATAATAATCGCTCCTCTGCAAAGTTAGGGGAAGACTATCCATCTGGTTGAGGTATCTAAAGTAGTCAAATTCATAGAAACAGAAAATAGAAAGGTGGTTGCCCGGGACTGGGGAGAGGGAGAAATGGAGAGTTCTTCAATGGGTATAGAGTTTTGGTTTTACAAAATGAAAAAGTTCTGGAGATCTGTTGCACAACAATATGAAAATACTTAGCACAATTGAACGGTATCCTCAAAAATGGCTAAGATGGCAGATATCATGTTATATGTTTTTTACGACAATTATGTCGACTTTGTGGCAGATTTGCACGCTTGGTTTAGTGAAATAAAGGAATGAATAAATAAATAGATACATAACTTTTGAAGTATTCCATGCACAGATGCTGTTTCTCTAGGCCCGTGTCCCCCAGCACACTATTTGTTCATGACCTGGGTGGGTGTCCAGGACCCAGCAGAGAGCGTCACACTGGCTGCTTTGGTAGATGTCGGAATCAGGTTGGATATTTGTGGAAATGTCTCCTCTCCCCTACCAAACTATAATTCTTTAGGGCCAGGACTATCTTGTTCCACCATGAGCAAAATCTCGTAGAGGTCTCCCAATAAGTATTTGTTGGATATGTGAATGAAAAGTAGAAACAGGATGTGATCTAATTTTATGTTTAGAAATATTTAAAGGATATACACCAAAATATTAATGGAGATTACTTTTGGATGTAGGATTATGAATCATTTGACTTTTATTACTTCCATATCAGTGTTTTCTTTATTTCTCACAATAAATACATATTATTATCATAAGATAAAAGACAGGAGTGATTTTGATTCTGATTTGTTTGTTGTGTTTGAGTACCCAGAGCTGTTGCTCACCAAGACACTGAATGGAATTTAAGCTCATTCCCTTGCTGATTGTGCCTAGAGAAAAATGGGCGCCCTGGTGAAGACTGGAGCCTTCTGTCCCTGCTTGTCCAGGGCACAGGTTCTCGTGTAGAAAGAAGTCCCCAAATCATCTGCCAGCCCTAAGTCTTGCAGTGTGTAGAGAAGGCCCGGTGCCCAGGAACGGGCACCCAGTAGGTCGTGAGGGGGCAGCAAAACCAGTGGTGGTGCCTGTGCAGGTGGCAACTGAAGAGCCTTTCAGATGTTAATGTTGGTCAAGTGGGCCAGAGAAACGAGGCCTGTGTCCACTCAGGGAGCTTCCCAAGGCCATGGCCATCCTGTCTCATCATCCCACTCCTTCTCTGGGCTCAAACACATCATTTACATATAACATTCTCCTCCATTCTTTTGCTGTTAGCTGGGGACAATTCAAGATGTTCTCACCTACTAGACACCTATGCCATTGTAAGCACCAGCAAAATCCTGGCACTGAAAAGGAATGGCTGTAACTTCAGTAACAAGGTGATTACCCAGATAACCCAGAAGATGCTAGATTATCACAAATGAGAGCACATATTTAAAATTCTTATTGATACCTCTGTGGATCTCCAGTTTGAGAACCATTCATTCATAAGGTGACCTAATGTCCAGAGAAAATAAACCCCAGCTGAGAACTAAATTTAAGGACCCTCAATGTTTAATTGCTCAATTTCTCTTTTGCTTTTATAGGGATCAATTTCAATACCTTCCTGTTTAGCAATTTGTTAAAAAGCTTCCAGCATTAAAGTTTTTTGGTCCTTCCTTGAATACTTTGAATAAACATTTACAGCTGATTTTAATCTAAATGCAGCCAGAAGACCTGTTTACACAAAAAAGTTTCTTGTACCATCACACTGACATCAATTGCTTTACTTTTTATATATATATTAATACAAAAAAACATGGAATTGAACATCAGTGAAATCACTTTGAAAGAAACAGCATTTGATCTCAATGAAAAGTCATGCTTTACTCAGTCACGTGTAAATGCGCCTCCGGCAGCTGCAGCAGCCTGCCCAGTCTTCTTAAAATTACAACAAATGTTTAAAGTAGATGCTGATAGGTGTCTTCTGCTTTTCCTGGTCAGTGATGTCCCTATGTCACCCCATGACACACCCCCAAGGTGGACAATAAATATTGACAAAACTTTGCACAAGTCACATGTTCATTATTGACTATCTTAAGACACAGAAATATGATATCTAGTTTTTCATTAAACATAAACTTTCTATTTTTTTTAGCTCATTTTTGGCAGAAAGGCTTATTATAAAATTTTAAAAACATTACTGAGTGTATTAGTTTCCAACTGCTGCTATAACAAATTACCACAAACTTAGTGACTCGAAACCACATGAAATTATTGTCTTATAGTTCTGGATGTCAAAAGCCCAAAATCAGCCTTCCTGGCCTAAAGTTAAGGGGTTGGCAAAGCTGGTTCCTTTTGGAGGCTCTGGAGTAGATGCTGTTCCCTTTGGAGAACGCTTGCCTTCCTGGGCTCACGGCCCCTTCCTCACATCATTCCAACCTCTTGCTTGGATTGTATCATCTATTACTGACTCTGAGCTCCTGTCAGACTCTTATAAGGACCCATGATTACATCAAACCCATCTGGATAATCCAGAATAATTTCCTCATCTCAAGATCCTTAATTTAGTCACATCTGCAAATTCCTTCTGCCACGTGGGGTAACACATTCACAGGCTCCAGAGATTAGGATGTGGACGTCTGGGCATTGGAAGAGGTGGGGGACATAATTCAGCCTACCTCACTAAGCAATACGAAAATTAGACGTAAGTTTACACAATACAACAAATGACATAACCAGTGTAGCAGGAGATTTCCAACTACTCCCTCCCCTCTAATCTCTGAGGTAAAACTTCTCAACCTCTATTTCCCAAACACATCAAAAGTACACCTAGCCCGAATTTTCCCATAGTTCACACTGACTGGCAGCCTTGCCCTTTGAGCATATGGTATCACACAGGCCAAAATATGGGTCACAGCACAACTGGCTGGTACACCGAGCCACCAGCAGTGATCAACAGCTGGTATAGCAGTGTCAACTACCACCACCTGGGACCAGGGGACGTCGGTTGTCCCTGGCTGTTTCTGTCCAAGAGCACTTCATTTTATCAGCAGACACCCTGCATGCTGTCCTTGGAAATGAGGTGCTAGTTACACTGCATTTGAAAAGCTTCAAGAGAAGGGACAGGTACGTCCAGCTGCCTTTCAGACGTAACCATGTGTTGGAGGGAGAGTTCTGGCTGCCATACTGTGTCTCACACACTGCTTGTCTAGACAAGAAGCTGGAAGTAGAGGCCTATGAAACCCAGGCCTGCTTATCTCTGCACCAGCAATAATAATACCTCCTTTAGAAAGAAAAATGGGGGGCAAATCCTAATCCATATGCGATGCTAGAATAGGAGTCATACTCAGAGACTGTCCCAAGCAAATTAGGACCTAGAGTTTTATCTTTGTAAGTGAAAGAAATTTTAACGTTTCCTTTAAATTAGAAAGAAAATCAAGATTTACCTAAGCAGTGACTAATCATAATAGAGTTTAACAACAATGGGATTTAACTGATATTTAGTTACTTTACATTATGTAGCATTTTCTTTTTTTTTTTTTTTTGAGACATAGTCTAAATGTTTTGCCCGGGCTAGAGTACCGTGGCATCAGCCTAGCTCACAGCAACCTCAAACTCCTGGGCTCCAGTGATCCTCCTGCCTCAGCCTCCCGAGTAGCTGGGACTACAGGCATGTGCCACCATGCCCAGCTAATTTTTCTCTATAGAGTTTTAGTTGTCCAATTAATTTCTTTCTATTTTTAGTAGAGACGGGGTCTCGCTCTTGCTCAGGCTGGTCTCGAACTCCTGAGCTCAAACAATCCGCCCGCC